>DWGO01000649.1:0-11370 GCA_018247635.1 Eurytides dolicaon deicoon
AAACTGGCAAGATAATCGAGAAAATCAAAGATCAAAAATCGATAAACAATTTATAATTCAAAATATGCCGTTTGATTCGATTCATTGCTATTAAGCACCTGTCACAAAGATTGAAGGAAGTACTCGAATATTTCACATTTCCATTCACAATCTTTTGATACACTACTATAACAGACGTGCATGTGCACGCTATTATGTTCAAGTGGGTCAAAACCATCAAGACCTTCGTACGGCACGTATTGTAGTGTTATATAATTTATGTGGCCATTGGAATGGACATGATGCATGACTTACTCGAAATAATCTATTATTATTTAATATCCCAGGTGCTGTGGTCATTAAGCTATTATATAACAGTTCAATGCTTACGTGTAACATAACAAATATTTGCATTAACTACAAATAACTGTACTCGATTGAGTTTTTTTTTTACTAAAATAAAAAAAACTGTTTTACAGACGATCGGATTTTATTTTAATTTATATTTTTTAATTTCAAACACTTTACTGTTCATGGTTACGGAACGAACTGATTTGATAGATGTCCTGTTGTCAATGATAATTTCGGCTACCGCTATTTTTTGATGAGATAAAATAAAGAGACTAGCAAGTCGTTCGTCTGATGGTAAGCAACAAGCCTGCCCATAACAACACAGTGACACACAGATCTTGCATGGCAATACGATGCGCTGATCACCCAGAGATTTAAGATGTTATATCCCAATGCCTAGTAATTACGCTAGCTTCGTTTCCCTTCAAACTGGAACACAGTAGTGTTTACACACTACTGTATGGCGTTAAAGTAACAGGCAATGCAGTGGTCGCACTGCCTTTTGGTAATTTAAAAGTATTAATTCTATTTAATCATTGCTGATCCGATCTACGCAAAAGTAAAGCTGAATTTACTAGTTTTAATGATGTGAATTATAGGATCATAAGCCGGTTTTAGCACCCAACTATCTTCTCTTTTGAAATTTGGTTTTATATTATACCTATGCAACCAACGATAACGTTATCTCTCGTATGTGTAATGTGCTTTTTGAAATAGTAAAAAAGTACGTTGTAGAAACGTTGGGCGCAGTTACTATGCTATCAGCTTCGGCGTCGCGGGTTGTGGGTTCGATTCGTTCCTTCGAACTACAGATAATTGATCCGGATATGGGCGGTTGTCCCCATGAAATTTATTTATGTAAAACTACCTTATAACACAAGATATTTCTATATCTTAAGATATAGAAATATCTTGTGTTATAAGGTTGGTTGTGTAATTTTAAAATAGTAGCAGCTTTTTAAAAAAAAACATGTCTTTTCTTTCCATGGGATTTCGTTAAGACTTTTATAAGGTAAAAAGAGACCAGCAGCCTTTGACTTTTACTATCTAATATTGTAAATAAACGTTTTAATTTTATATTGTCGGCGTGTGTATACAAAATTAACAAGCGAGGAAAATAAAAAGATTTTTGTCAATAGTTTAGGTTCAATGAAAAAATGGTATTTACTTCCGTTCATCTATATTCATCATCTTCACATATTAATTGACGATTTCATGAATAAAAAACATTTTTAACTTTTAAGCAGCCCATTCATCTTCACATAAACTAGTGAAGGTCGATTCAAAATCAAAAGTAGTCAAAAGCAAGTGACAGCTTTTATATATCCAACTGTAGGACACGTGCCTCCTTTATACATATAAGGGTCTGGACTTCCTAGATTGGTGTTATTGGCATATTTAACAAATATATTTTTTTCTATTTATTTAAGATCGGTATCGGCAGCGATATTTGAACTAAGAGTCAGCGCCGGACACTGTGTTAGTATCAGTGTTATTCAACATTATAAACATTATCGTGTCTAAGTGTTAGGACTCCTTTGCTATTGTGTGTTAGTGAATTACTAACGAAGATATAGCATCTAAAATCTCTGATAGCGAGCGTTTTCTTTCTTAAAAAAATGTACTTTTCTCATTTGATTTAAGATACTTACATACAATTATTTATAAGTCTTCACAATTTGTATTTACATATGTTTTGTAATACATTTATATCCCCATCTTTGTGACATTCTTCCTTAATGCCGAGGGTCATAACATGACCTAGTCGAAGTACTATCTCCTGGACTATCTATCGCCACATTGTATTCAAAGTGGAGCTTATTTGGTCTGACCTCTGTGTCTTTGGCCTGTCAGCAGCAATTTTTCAAGATTATCGCCTCTCTTTCTTGCAACGTGTCCAAAATACTCGAAACATCTTCTCGAGCATATGCTGGTAAGCCTCATTGGTGTTTCGCGTTTAGCGAAGATACATACATTGGTCCGGTATTCTGTTCAGTTGATTCGAAGCATTTTTTGCCAACACCACATCTCGAAAGCGTCAATTCTTCAACGGTCATCCTTTTTAGGGTCCATGTGTCCGCACCATATAGGAAGATGGAGAAAGTGAAACTAGAGAGTGGAAGTAGAGAGTGGTAACTAACTTTTTCTTCGTCTTCTGAAATATGCTCCTGTCGGTGCAGATCTTTTGCAATTGGGACATAGCACTCTTCGCCATACTAATTCGTCGTATGTCTGGGGCCATACCATTGCTTGTGATAACAGAGCCTAGGTATACGAACAAGTATATGTAAGTTAAATAATGATATCCCTTCGACAATTAGCTAAACACAACTTGGGTTGTGAATGCGTCTAATGAAATTCAATAACAAACATTAAATTACAAGTGAAATCGAAAGAAATGTGCATGATTAAGAAAAATAAACGAAAGTGAATGTAAAATAAGGAAATATATACGTATGTAACACAGAAAGTGAAACTAAAAATGAGTCTGGTTGAATTTGTCATTGCAAACCAGTTGTACAAAACTTGTGTAGGAGCGTATGTGCGTTGTATTTATTATTCATGGAAACGTTGTTAAAAACGAATATGCTTATCGGAAAGACGGTACGAGGTTTCCGTGACCTTCAAGGAGTTTTCACTGCCGAAACAGATAACTAAGCGGACACGGCGCAGACAATCGTTTCTTTTTTTGAGGTTTTTCCCTCACTTTAACGATTCTAAAATACAACCAAATACTGCATGGATTTGAACAGAAACATGTATATAATTTAAATATTCACGATAGCCTGGATTAACTATGACATTAAAACGTTATATTCTCAGTCTGCGCCACTGTTAAGTATTCGAATCGTGAGGAAAAATTCGAAATGAAACTCGATAAAATGTGTAAATTAGTCTTACTTCAAACCAACGAAAGAACGTACAAAAGTTGTCAGTGACATTTGCTAATGAGGCGGTACCACTGCATTGCCAGTTATTCGACCGCTAAATAGTGGTCCATGAGTACTGATATCCTCAGGTTTAAAGGCCAATGATGCCAGCGTAATTGCTGAGCATAAAGATAGAACAGCTCCAGTCTTAGCTGACGACCGCAGCGCAGTGCCAAGGAGGTTCTGAGTGGCACTATATTGTTATGGGCAGGCGTGACGCTTAAAAACAGACGCACGACTTGCTCGGCTCGTCACTTTATCCAATAAAATAAATGGATGTCCTATTAGTATAGTATTCCCCTAAACACAAGAGATTACTATTGCAAAAGAAATCGTTTGTTTAATGTGAATCATCGACAGCGACTGTTCAATTATTGCTTGTGCTATCGTCGCATTGAATTAATGCAGATGTTTTTTTTTTATATATCACCGAAAACTATTGTTCGTTGGCAAATTTATTTTTACTTAGCATTCGTCATTCCAAACTGGTATTAGTCGCTCTGTAATTGAAATTCTAAATAGCTATTGTTCTTTTTAATGCTAGTTTAAACGTTATCGTTCTTTTTAATATGTTATTGATTTTTTTTTGACATCAACAGTATTAAATAGTCAGCTATGTTGTAGCTGTTTAATTCTATTTGCAATTTATTTATTTATACTTTATTGCAATCAAAATATCACCAAAGATTACGAAGGGCGGACTTAATGCCTTGTGGCATTCACTCCCAGCCAACCCGGGACTCTTTTAAATTTATTATTTTATTTTACGAGATAAAGTGACGAGACAAGTCGTGCGCCTGATGGTAAGCGTCACGCCTGCCCATAACAACACACTACGTAACACACAGAGTGAGCTCCGTGCTGAGCTCGTCACCCAGAGATATTAGATGGTCTATCTCTTTGCCATATAATTGCACTGGCATCATTGCCCTTCAAACCGGAACACACACAGTACTGCTTACGCATTACTTGCTTGGCGGTAAAATATCTGGCAATGCAGTGGTACCTCCCCAATCGGACTCTGCAAGAGTCCTTACCACTTGTAAATATCTATTTACTTATAACGCATACATTTTACAATTTTTTTAGGTGATAAAGTGATACGTCCGTACTAAACGTCACGCCCACCTATAACAACACAGTACCAACCGGAACGTGGTGGACTCTGCGCTGCGCTACATTACTTATAATTATATGATCGTCTATATCTTTGCCCAGTAACTACCCTAGAGTTATTTCGCTTCAAACCGAAACACAGTAGTGCTTGGCGGCAGAATAACTGGCAGTGGTACCAACCCGACGAACTCTGCAAGAGACCTATCACTTAAAAAAAACATACTTTCTGTTAAAAAACATGCTTATTTTACTAATACTAGTAACTTTTTTGTGTTAAGACGAATACTATACATTATTATATAAAAGAAATAACCGACTAAAATAAATAATGGAAAATGTGACTGAAGTCTGAAAGACTCCTACGAATAAGTACAAATACAAAAAACTGTAACATTGTATCATAAACATTTAAACACCGTATTTCTTTTCTGAGCCTGGCGTTTTAACCCAAATTTTGCATTACAGTAATAGAATGTAAGTATTTGTCTTTTTTGTTAAAGCACAAATCGGTGTATTAACAGAAGTTATCTCATGTTGTTAACATTGAAATTCCAATATAAAATGGGAGGAAGTCTTAAAGTATTACAAGTCATTTAGTAACGTTTCATTCATGCAGTCACAAAACAGGTTTTGATCCAAATATTTCAAAGAAAGTATCAATTGATTCGGCTCGAACCGGTCTCGTCGTTTTTACTATTCCGACCGACTTAGTCTAATAAGGTCAGATAGTTTAGTAGCTCGTAGCTAAGCGAGCTGCTATATCATGGTTTCGAATCTCAGTGGAAAAAGGAAGAGCTTGCTACCTTTCTCTAAGTGGTAGGACTCTTGCAGACTCCGACTGGGGTGGTACCACAGCATTGCCAGATATTCTGCCGCCAAGCAGTACATTGACAGTACTACTGTGTTCCGATTTGAAGGGCAATAATGCCAGTGAAATTACAGGACAAAGAGATAGACCATTTTTTTACGAGATAAAGTGACGAGACGAACATGTCGTGCGCCTGATGGTAAGCGTGTCACGCCTGCCCATAAGAACACAGTGTCTGGGTAACGAGATATTATACAAGCACATATATAGATACAAGCACGCTCTGTGTGGTACTGTGTTGTTATGGGCCAATATGACACGCTTACCATCAAGCGCACGAATTGTTAGTATGTTTTAAGGTATCAAATAAGACCTAAAAGTTTCCTTAATGTTTTCTAACATTACTGACGCATAGTATGTCAGTCCACTTTACTGAAAATATTGCCTTTTAAACCAGAACACAGTGGTTGCACGTTACTGCTTTGCTACAGTATAACTTGCAACACTGTAGTCATTCGCTAGGTGGACTCTGCAGAAGTTCAGTAATAAGCCGTATATAAATTCTGTTCACTGTACTTTGGTACAGAAGTCTGTGCATTTAGCAAACTACCAAATTAGTATTACATATGGTCTGAGGTGTTAAAGTTAGTAATCTGAATATTATCTGTTGTCACTTATTACCCCTGAATTGTTACAAACTGGATAACTGATAAATATAAAATTAGGTAACACAACAACCATGAACATACCGTAACCTAAACATACCGTGAATGTGGAGGCTGCATCTCTTATCTATTGTTTAGATGCTGCTATCAGCGTTATGCTTCGTGATAAGGAATCTAAAAATGCGAGCGACGACCTCCACACATAGATTGCGTAACATTGTAAAACGTAAACACTAAACTAGAGTATAGTCCACAAACTTTATTTGTAAAAGTGACAAGACGAACAAGTCTTCATGGTTAACACACATGCCTATGGCAACACAGTTACACACAGAACGTGTTTGGCTCTGTGCTGCGCTCGTTACCCTGAGATATTAGATGGTCTATCTCTTTGCCCTGTAATTGCGCAGGCATCATTGCCCTTCAAATCGAAACACAGTAGTGCTCACACACAATACTGCTTGGCGACAGAATATCTGTCAATGCAATGGTACTGCCCCAGTCGGACTCTGCAAGAGTCCACTTATAAAAATATATTCACATAATCTTTAAATTATATAGAACCGGTGTCACGTGATGACTAATATCATTCAAGCTTATAGAAACCTTATAGTTAAGGATTGATTTTTAACTGGAAGGCATCACACTTTTTACAGGATGTAAAGTGAGGAAAAAAGAAAGTCGTGCGCCTGATGGTAAGCAACGCTTTTATCCATAACAATATGGTGTCACATCTGCCTGGATCTGCGCTCTTTACAAAGTTGTCCTTCTAACCGGAACAGAGACGTTCTTGCAAACTACTACTTGGTGTAGCATAAATGGCAAAGTTTTTTTACCATAAATTTTAACGCGGTTTACATTGAGTTAAGTTATATCAAATATTACTGGTGAAATTTCGAATCATATGCAACGTAATTGGTCGAGGAAAGGATATAGATCTTGTTTGCACACTACTGCTTGGCAGCAGAATATCTGGCAATGCAGTGTTATCGCCCCAGTCGGACTCTGTAAGAGTCCTACCACTTAAAAAAACCTTGGTCGTCTATTTAAACGTTACTTTCCTAGTTGTAATTTATTGTAGCTTAGATAGACAAAAATATTTCTTTATACTCAATCCTAAACGCTTACTCTACGTATATCATATGATAATAGAGTTATTTTGGAACGGATCACCATGTCATTTGATTTGATACACTTCAGTGTAACTGCCCCGTTCGATTTAATAGTGTATTAAAATTCATCACGTCGCCGCATCAGTTATGCAATGCGAGGAATGTGGCCCACAGTGGACGTGCCACCTAATAATGGAAACGGGTCACAGCGTGCTCTGTATCCAGGAGCGAGATTCCCGGAAAGCGACATTGTAGCTGAACTCTAGCGGCGCGTGGAAATATTCAGTGCGATTATATTTAACGGGAAAATGCTTCCGTGTGTGAGCGCACCCTGTGGTGATATATATTCCTGAACCAACTAAAGAGTGATTGCTTTCTAGACCCGCGTAGGCTGAAAGCGTCGAAGTTAGTCCATAAAAGTACCAAATAAAGCATTTTGCATCTTTTAATCTCGTCGTGCGCCTGATGGTAAGGATCACCCTTAACAAAACAGTACCAAACCGAATGTGTTTGGCTCTGCGCTGCACTCGTCACCCAGAGATATAAGATAGTATCTCTTTGCTCAGTAATTACGCTGGCTTCATTGCCCTTCAAACCACAACCGCAATGCTTACACACTTACCGCTTGGCAGTAGAATAACTGTCAATGCAGTGTTACCGCAAGTGTTAGATATATGATAATTCTCTATTAAAATGGTGGCTGGATGTGTCAATTTGTCCTTATTGTGGGAAATAACGGACAAACGCATGGGTATGAGTCTTGTCGTAAATATAGATGAATAAGAACAACGGCTATCTCATCTGAGAAAACAGAACCAGCAAGCGATTACATGTAAAAATATCTACTTGACTGAAAATTTAGACAAAGCTATGGAGGGATATTTGGTATTGAGATATAATATGGTAACAATGAAATATCTTGGTAACGTAGTGCAGGGCCAAGACATTTCTGTGTCGTACCGTGTGTTTATATGCAAACGGGTAACTTAGCATAAAGCGCACGACCTACTTGTCTCGGCTATTTATCTCCAAAAAATATCAACAAATTATTCCAAATTTAATCCTAACTCCGATCAAGAATAATAATAAACAATTTGTTCTAATACCTTTAGTTTATACAAACTACTAAGCGGTTATGTGGTGGGTAAGCTTTCACAATCACAATTAGGATGTTGTGTCGATATTGATTTGGAACGTGCCGACAAACGGCATATCTCCAGCGTATCAGACGGTCGGCTAATGAGCGACCAAGCCGCCCACGCCGGTGAAAACTGACAATTCTGGACGGTTTGACCTATTGGAATAGAAAAATATGCTAATGCGCACGCTTACAATAGTGACGCATACATGACGTTTAATGTGTAAAGTGTTTGTAGGCTTAACGAGCACTTAGCGATTAATGTAAAGCAAATTGAACTATTCCAAGAGAGAGAGAGAGAGCTAAATACCGCAGAGCTAAAAGCAAGGAGGACAGCAAGAAGCTGATAGCCAACCTTCACTAGTTGGAGAGGCACTCTAAGAAGAAGAAGAAGAAATTGAACTAGTTCGATGGCGTACAGAGAGGTGCGTTAGGACATAATATTTTTCATTATAATTCGCTAGCATTGGCCACAACATCTGATAGCAACTGACTATCTAACATGGTGATGGTTGGTAATGTTTTATCAAATTATGTACACATAAGTTCTGCTATAGAGCTATTGTAAGTGGTTTGACTCTTATAGAGTCTACTTGAATGGTACCACTGCATCGCCACTCATTGTACCAACAAGCAATAATTGAAAGCACGACTGTGTTCTAGTTAGAAAGACAATAGTTTTTTAAGTGGTACGATTCTTGCAGAGTTCGACTGGTGCAGTACCACTGCATTGTCAGTTATTATGCCGCCAAGCAATAGTGTGTAAGCACTAGTGTGTTCTGGTTTGAAACGCAATGATGCCAGCATAATAAATGGGCTAAAAGATCTTATATCTCTGGATGACGAGCGCAACGTAAATTCAGACGCTTACTATCAGGCGCACGTCTGGCTCGTCTCGTCACTCATCTCGTATAAAAAATATATTGCCATCGTCATTACTGAGCATAGAGATATACCACCTTAAATCTCTGGTTAACAAGAGCAGCGTAGTACTAAGCTCGATCTGTGTGGCACAGTGCTGTTATGGTCAGACATTCACCATCAGGAACATGACGCGTTTATCTTGTTAGTTTTTGTCCTGAGAAAGGGCTGTTTCTGTAGGTCCAATAGCAAAATTCTGAGGTAATAAAAAATACGACATAAACAAGAATACAAGACTTAAATAAATCACAATTATACCAAAACAGTTATTCAAAAGGTCGCTTGGTAAGAATGCCTTTCAAGCTTCTACTTACAAGTTGCAATTGATCGCTAAGACTATTGTAGGTTTGAATACATTAATTCAATGTGAATTGTTTAAAAATAAGTAAACAGAACAAAAAGTAAAAGTGAGGGGTACTGGTGTTTACAATCGCATTGATTATGAATTTACGTATGTATATGAAATACATTTTGCTCATTTTATATTACACATAATATCCAACAACATTGAAGCTTTTCTAAGAATTCCTTCATAAATGCGAAGGTGGTTAATTAAAGCTCATTAGTGTATTTATAATAACATTTCAAAATATCCGAGCTCGAAACTAGCCATTATGATTCTTGGAAGAAAGGAACAAACAAACTTTTAGGTTAAGGCTAATATTAAATATTACCAATATTTGTTATCAATCAAAATGAAAACGTTTTTTTATTTTTAAAATGCAATCGACTGTTTTGTGTAAATTGTGAGAATAATTTATCTATAACAAATCATGGCGAGTCTAATCTAGCTTAATCTACGTAGTAACTAAATGATAGAAAAAAGATAACAAAACCCGGCAACATTGCCCTTCAAACCGAAAGACAATAGTGTTATAAAGTACCATTTGACTGTTGAATGACTGACAATGCTGTAGTACCACAACAAGCGGACTCTACTAAGGAATTCTACCACTTTTATAAATTCTCCTTCTCACGTCTCTTTTCCCATTACTGGGGATCATAATTCCCTCTCGTTTAGAAGGCGTCTCACCATTTGTTTCTGTCTGATGGACTGATGTTCGCACCAAAGATAAAAACATTTATAACTATATCCCTTTAAATCAACGTTACTCATAAGTAAATCAAGCGCCTTCAATGCTGTTTAAATATCTTCAATGAATCCATTGTAACAGAGCTGTTAGCTCTAGCAATTATGAGCCAGTTAGCGACTCGTATGACTATAATATAATAGCGTAGTAAGTTAAAGTCAACAGGAAGCTGAGCTCGGTTAACAAAGGCCTGTTATTGAAATGTTAGGATAAGTAATCTTAGCTCGCCACTCAAACCTGTAGTCAGTGCGTTATGAAACAGAGAAGCAAAATAAAAGATTTTTATTGAATTAACTAGACGTTTTAGAGCATTGTGAAGCAAGTCTGTCTCTTTTTATATAAGATAAAGTGACGATACGGGCGAGTCATGTGCCTGATGGTTAGCGTCACGCATACCTATACAACACACCACCATACCACGCGTTTGACTCTGCGCCTCGCTCATTACCCAGAGATATAAGATGGTCATTTGCCCATTAATTCCGCTGGTATCATTTCCCTTCAAAACACAACACAGTAGTACTTGCACACTACTGCTTGACGGCAGAATAACGCAATGCGTGGTACCATCCCAGACGGACTCTACAAAAGAGTCCTATAACTTAAAAAATGGAGAGGTCTGGGGAGCGACCCTAGTATTGTTAATTACTCAACTAAAGAGCAGTAATATGTAGGTAGAGTGGTCGGTTACTGATTATTGATAGAGAAACGATAATGGATTTTTATTTATTTTATAAGTTTTATTTTTACATGGACGAGAAAGCTGAGCGTTTGACGATAAACTAAATCCTTCTATAGCAACGTTGTAACACTCAGCTCTTTTAACTAACTAAATATTTCAAAAGTCTTACGCCAAGTTGCGCTACCAGGATTTACTGTAACTCTTGCCTAGTTTTATGAGTGTGTTAGCAAATTTGACCTGAGTCTGTAGCACTCGACAGCACTCTTATGCGATGCTGTTTCATTCCTTGGGTTTAAGAGAGAGAATAATATTTTGTCGATAAAAATTATGTATTTAAATGCACACCTTATGAATTATTATTTATGAAGGTGGCAACGCAGAGTGGTAATAGATGAAGATCGTCAGTCATAGTCGAAAGTCATTAGACGTTACAGGCTATTAGTCGTTGAAAGAAAGACAATAATAGGTATTTCTTAAGTGGTAGGACTCTTGCAGAGTCCGACTGAGGCGGTACCACTGCATTGACAGATATTCTGCCGCCAAGCGGTAGTGTGTAAGCACTACTGTGTTCCGGTTT
>DWGO01000650.1:0-11365 GCA_018247635.1 Eurytides dolicaon deicoon
ACTCAACCTCGCCCCGATCCGTGGATTTACGTGTTATTGTTGTTTATTCTCTGACTGATAGCCCCCCGGTTTCGGCCACCTGACCTATTTGCTTTATCGCGGCAGGCGACACGCGATACCGCCGTGTACGCATGCCTCTTTCGGGCGGGGGAAGATATTTCTCGATTTCTATCGTATGATTAATCGACCAGCTTTTGATATTCATACATTGTTTATACTTTCCATACCTGTCATCGCGTGGTAGACTCGTCACCTGTGTGCCTAGTGCGAGCTTTTTCTCACTTCAATCTCACCAACTCGGTAGCGTAAACCGCTTTTCTATGAAATTTTGACAGTGCCATCTAGTGTTAACTAGAGGATGCTGTTTCTTGCGCACTAGATACACTGGCTTGAGACGCGTTTAATGGCATAGTCTACATACTAAATTATCAATTTTATATACATTTTAGATTATTAATATGTTAAAATGAATATTTTTTTATTGTTTGTTTTTAGTATCTTTTACATCCGTAACTTTTGCTTTCCATGTTGTATTTTTGATTAATGCACATAATATCTTTGTGTCCTTATAAGCTCTTGTATTTTTACTTTCCCATATCCTATAAAATGTTCTTTATAAGTGCACGTCTAATCATAAATTGCAGCTAAATCCTTATAGGTAATAATGCTAACAAATGACACCTAATTAATTCGAATCGTCGCCACAACTCGCATTGTCCGATTCGACGTTGAGATATAAAAGCGATATCGATGCGCGCAATCGATTCGGCGTCGCTAAATCACCGGCCGGTGACCTTCTCGGAAGCGCGAACTCTACCCGGATTAGGGCTACAGGCATACTAACGTCCGAACGTCCTGCCATAAATCTCGGCGCCCGCTCAACGATATAAATATCTCGGCCCGATGCAGCCTTCGCATACCGGCCGGGGAAAATATCGCACCCGAATTCCGCTCCGGGACAAATGGAAAAAGGCGCGGATTTGGCGTCCCCGGGACCCGCCTCCGCCGGCGACAGGTGAATGCGTGCGCGCAGCCGCTGCCGACGCGTTTCACGGCACCGTGGAATACATTTGCCCCGGATTGAAACACAATAGGCCTTAACACTATCGCTTAGATACACAGGTCGGGTGCCGACGTCTCGACGTTCGATCGTCCAATTCCTGTTGTGTTGACGTTGATCTTCCTTCTGTTAAATGTTTCAATTTTAGTATCAACAGCATCAATATGTAGACTAATGCCGTTGATCATATGGCCCATATTAACTATTTTTTGGGAGATAAAGTAACGAGGAGAACATGTTGCGTGCCTGGAGGTAAACGTCACGTCCCTGGACCTGCTGGACCCTGCGGTATGCTCGTCACCAAGAGATTTAAGGTGTTATATCTTTATGTCCAGTTATTTGGCTGACAAATCTGGAACACAATAGTACTTAAACATTTTATTTCATGATAGTAACTTTCAATGCAAAGGAGTCCTAACTCTTACGAAATAACACCTTTATTCGGAAACACAAGTTTTTGATTCATACTTCACTGATATAATTATACTTGAAGCGAAGTTTTACACTTGCACAAAGTGGAAGAGCTAATCTAATGTACAATGTATAGACAAATAACTCGAATCGGGTATCGCCGCGAGCGATGTTTATCGGGACGTTTGACGCTCCGGGTCGCGAACCCGACGCTGAGAAAAAAGCGAGATCCGATAGGCCGATGCGTCAAGCCGGCCGCATACATTACCCGCGCTTGGAAACCAGCGCCCGGAGAAAGACATACAACAATGAACAATGGGAGCATAAATCAGTATAATTAGTTTTGCCCGCACGGAGCGAAATCATTGGTCAAAACGCGACTCAGTCCCCGCCCCCGGCGGCGTAAGGACGGCGTTAGAGCAGGCACTTGGCATGTTGGATTGGATCAAACGTAACGTCAGCAATGCGAGCGCCTCACTGTCCACACGTGAATGCCAATTTCAACACCAACATGAAGTCAGACTTTGAACACACCATCCATCTGCTACCCGACTCATGAGTGAAACAACCTTTTAGACGACGTCAAATAAAAATATCGACTGTCGAGATTGATCACACAAGACGTTACAATTCTACCTACAACGTTTTCATAATAAACTTCACATTTTTTTTCTTTATTAAACATACTTTCTTTAATAACACCTAACTATAGATATATATATATATAACGTTACACATTCCACGTCAAAATATGCGCCCTAATTCCTAACCAAATAAAATCATTAGAAAAACTTTTTCAAAGTTGACGATTACGTATACTTATCCTATTTTAATATATAACACAGTCTACAGTCATAAAAATAATATTGTACATGTCCATGTAACATGGTCTTGTCGGATGTTCTCTTGTCTTTTCTGCTGTCTGTACCGGAGTGCAGTGGTCCGGGCTGCATAGTTCGCGGCGCGTCTTTACAACTGATTCTTGCATTTTACCGTATTCTGCATCCCTCTCTCGCCTCGCATCGCATACCATGCCTTTCAGAGGGAACACCTTGCATTAACAATATACGCGCCATCGCAATAAAAACGACGTCAAGTCAGTACGGTCAACGGTAACTACCTAGCTACGTACATTGGTAAAAATTACAAATTCAATCATTGTACAATTTTTTCTCAAAACTCACTAACTGACGCACTTGTCAATCAATATAATTGCAAATCGATGACATGACACTGATTCAGTTCTTATTACGGTACGGTGCTAGTAATTCCTTATTGTTATAACAATTACTCTAATATTATTTTGAGAATCTTTATGTAAACTATTTTATTGCATTTGCATGAATTTTTTTATCTTCTTGCTTCTTCTAATTAACTATCATGCAAGCTCTGACTAAGGTGACAGAATTACTACTCACTTAGCACTGTTCAAATAAATATAACAAAACAAAAAGCTGTCAGAAAGTCGTCAGGTTTCGATCCCGAGATAAGAAGTTACTATCGCCACATTGGCTGCATACATCTTTACACCCATTGTTGTATTGTTACTGACGCGAGAACTACATTAGCGTAACTAATTTCTTAATATACTATGGTTTTAATTATAATATGTATATAAATTTTATCTTTCGAGCTAGAACACAAATAACGCTTCACTTATTAGTAAATTACCACAGTTTACAAAGATTCCTAGTCGAACAAAAGAAAGTTATGTTAATAAATTTATATTTAATTTAAGAATTAAGGCTTATTTAACACTAACTTTCTCTTACTCGTCCAAAAATACATATTCGTATTTTATTTAGGGTCTGATTTAACAAATCTGATCGTAAGAATGGTGACCAGAACAGGAGTACAAATGGAGTGGCATCTGCCCTTTAATGAAAATGATGTTCAGACGTCACTGCGGCGACGTGGACGGATAACAGCGGGCGGGAGATACCTCCGTGCCTGATTTTTCACACGTTACCGACTAATCCTGTGAGGGTTGGAACGGACCTATTTGTTAGCCCTTGCGTTTTTCCTTCCCCCAGTTCCGCTTGCAGTTTCCATCTTCGGATTAGAAATAATGAGAGTATACACTACGATAACAAAGTTACTGCAGGTGCGGTGATAATGATGGAATCTATAACCAGAATGGAAGTACTCGATAATATTATAACCGAGTTTTTAATATAATTCAAAGGATCATAACAACGATGAAGCGGTTAGAAATAATAGAAATATACATGAATCAAATCAAATAATATAAATAAATATGTATTCAAATGAGTGTTACAAGCATTTCACAATCGTTTTTTTTATATTTTTAAGTCAGTAGTTTTGTGAGACCGAAAAGAATCGGCTAGGAATGAAGCTCTGTTGAGAAGAGTAGGCGAGAAACTGAACAGTTGCTCTTTTAAAACGATGTTACAATATAATATTATAATGAGCGACGGCATTCGTCCAAGGCCAAGTCGGTTTGGAGATCGAGCTTTTTTTTAATGCGGAAAGGCTTCGTCACGACGTTTCGCCGAACGACAAGTCCTAGACGCCGCCGCCCAGCCCAATCAATCATCACCGGCTGATTGATGCGCGACGACACTCGATTCATAAAGGTATTCATTTAACTCCGTCGGCGCGACATTGATGGATATTCGCGATATCGATGCGATAGCCCCCCCTAATTATCGGAGCCCGAGCCGCATGTCGGAATACGAACACGGCCGAAAGGGAGTGGTCCTCGTCGCCTTTTATATTTCGTATAGGACGGCTGTTTATCCTATTTTTACATTTTTACTTCGTATCCCTAAGAGTACCAAGTCTGGCTCCCTTTTGCTTGTTGCCTTCAAGTGTGGGGAAATAAGACTGTGATTGGTTTTTAGTCTTTTAGCCTACATAAAATGCAACGTTCTTGAGTACAGTATCCTTCATTTTTTAAAGATAAATCTATCTTACATAGATGAAATAAACATAAAGAAATGTAGGTATAGCAATATCTTGTGTTTACGCGAATATTATATTATGTCAAATATTATATTTCAACACACTTCGGAAACAATGTTAAAATCCGTAAATGCGTTTAATGGATATAAATTTAGATAAAGTAATTACTATACATAATTTAAGACCTAATATTATTTTAAACAAGTATTTTCGGTGCTCAAACCAAATTATAGACATTCACAAGCATTACCTCTAACCAAATCACAAAATTTAATTTATTCAGTCGTCAGTGGATTTGAAACAGTTTATAAAAGCAATCTGAAATATTTTTTGCTTCTTTTATATGAACGTACCTTTACGTTATTGTAGTAAGTGCATTAAGGGTTAATTAGTTGCTTAGAAAATTATGAAAAAAAAAATAGATAGCAAAAGTTTATTACCACCGCTCATACTAATTTAATCTTTACAACGAACTAGAATAAAATCGGATTTGCATAAACGAAATTTACGAATGTATTTAACGTGTTCACCACCGTAGGTCGGACTAATTGTTCCGTGGCACGTCTTTATTCGGTCGACGTAGGTGTCCAGTGCATGCTGATTCGGTCTTAAAGTCCACTGGATAAGAGCGATATTATCGTGCGCCGAATGCCAAGATGCAGCGCCCGTTTGGCACTTCATAGCGAATTCAGCTGACCGTGTCGCGGTAATTAAATCATCTGTTAAGAGATATAAGATTATCAATGTGGCGTCGGCCCGGGGGTCCGTTTTTGTATGCATTCCGTGTGCGGGTAGACGCGAACGTACCGCAAAAAATCCCTCTCGATTCCTTGCAATCGAGGGGGGCGAATACGGCTTCCCTTACGCTAATTAGTGGTCAGTAACTTCTGTTGGCGCGCTGTGTGCGGCATTACAAAGTTACACTCGAAAGTACCTAAAGAAAGAATTAGCATATATAAAAATTATATTTGATGTAAGGCTACCAAGTAACTCACTAGTCTTTTTCTTATGTGACCCTATATAGGATTCTGGTCAAACATTATTTTAAATTATTCCAAAAAATCTAATTCAGTCTTCACTGCGTGAAGTATAGAATACTTATCAAAATTCATTCACAGTAAAATCGAAAAAATATTTACATATCCGGTGTAGACGAAACGAGCACAAGCAATAATAGTGTTACTGTAACTATTCATTGTTGTGGTTGATATTAATCGTTTTACTGCACTTTTTTGTTAGGTTTTGTAGTTGTAACGTTAGTTGTACGGTGTAAATAAAATAAATTAATGACCCATTTGACGCATTTATTAAGCTATTGGTTTCGGCGCCGCGGGTCGTGGATTGTATTGCCCAGGGCGAATATTTGTACGAACTACAGACAAATATTTCTGATCTGGGTGTTTGTCTGCATGAAATGTATGTCTGTAAAACGCCCTTATAACACAATCATCTTAAAATACGAGCACCTTTTTTAAGGAAAAATTATAATAAACGATAACGAAAACGATAAACGAAAGAAATAATAATAATAATCCACTCACAATATTTCATCGACCCATACTGAAAAGGTCAGTAAATATACAGATCTCGCCATTGAATTAAACACCCTTTGGGCGAGTAGAAAATATCAAAACTATCCCCATCATAATTTCACCCACAGGTGTCATCCCTAAAACTCTACTTAGTAGCCTACAAATACACCCCCTCACTTACCTCCTTCAGAAAGCTGCAATTCTTAATACATGTAGGATAGTAAGAAATATTCCTTTTATCGGTGGCAACTTCCTCACGATCTGACTTCATTGACAATTCAAAAATGCTTGTAGAAGTCTAATTGAATAAAGCTCAATTTCATTTTATAGCTAACGTGGTGAAAGCTCGTTAAAATGTCCAAATATCCTCTGAAAAGGGAAGTAGTATTGAAAAAAACTAGGATGGAATGTTTGATGGACGTCTCTACGGAAGTCGGGCTAACACTACAATCGGCGCGGCGAATTTGTTAACTGTAGCCCCCGCTAACTGCTCCGCTCAGCTCACAGCCGCCGCCGTTGACAGCTACAAATGGATACTTGTTGCTCCGTCCCGCCACGGAGGCCCGAACAATGTTGGCCGCCGCTCTACTGGAAAAAAATCCCTACGCCAACACGCCGCGCCAAATTGCGTGTCACCTCGCCACCGTCACCCCGTGACACCGTGACACTGGGCCGCCTCTTTTAGACCTTAGACCTTTAGACCGCCTGCGATAGTTGGAAATTAATAATGTTGCCCCACTTTGGTCATTATACAGTATAGTCGTTGGTAGTTCGTAGACATTAATCGTCAACACTTAAAATGTTAGTATAAGTGATAATTTGAAATTAAGAAACACCTCGATTTTTGTTAGTCATTTATTTAATCCTTAATATCAATCATCAATAAGTGAAATATTAGTGACTGCGGGATAATTGTGATTATTTGAAGTTATAAGTCCCCAATATAGTCAGCCGCCAATCATCGACAAGTAAAATACTAGGAACTTCAATAAGTTAAGCAAGTATTATGATGCATCATCATTCTTGTATTGTTTTCATTGTCAAGAATATAAAACTAACTTCTTTACATTCTAAGTGTTTAAAATATTAGTTAACTCAGCAGAACCTAATTTACCGTTTTCAATAGATACCTCAAGTATAACGTAATAAATTGAGATAAAGCATATTTCTGTTTATAATTTAAAGAAGCTATGTGGTACAGTTTAGCTGTTCTCAATTTATTAAATAACTAATTTATATACATCTTTTTGACGTGTACAATTTCACTATTGTACAGGTAGATAAATACAGAACTTTTGTATATACACATACAACATATACAATATGAGAGATATGCTATTTTACGTATTTTAGTCAACCGTTATCATTGGTTTTTATTGCAATAATTTGTAGTACAAAAAAAGAGACAAGTTAATGCATAGACGAATAATTTTAATTAATTCCTGTCATTTTTCGGAAATAATTCAAATTTGTAAAATTTGATTATAGCATCCATGAGCTAGAAGCGTACCTAAATTGAATTCAGCCATTTCGACGCTGACTCAATACCAGCGCCGGTCTGAATCAAAGCTGCGTTCGCAGCAACACGCGTGTCCCGTCCATCCCGCGTCCCGCCCGTTACTTGTTGCGTCACGTCAGCGTGACTCGTCCTCTACGGAGCGTGCTGTCCTCGCGGCACTCACTCAATGGCGCCGTGTTAGATGTCACGCGGCGTGCTAATGCGCCCGCCCTAATTCATTCGCAGCGGCATTTGCGGTCGTTTGTCGTTAGCTCGTCGTTTTGTGAGGCTTCGCGTGAGGTGTTAATACTGTTAGTGTCTCTGTTTGTCGGTTTGTTTGTTTATTATTGGCAAATGGATATATGCAAAAATGTTTTCAGTTGAATTAAACTGTTTGTATTTTTTTTACGAGATAAAGTAACGCAACGAGCAAGTGGTCACGCCTGCCCATAACAGCACAGTATCAAACAGAATGTGTTTGTCTCTGTGCTCATCACTCAGAGATATTAGATGGTCTATCTATTTGTCCAGTAATTCCATTGGAATCATTGCCCTTCAAACCGGAACATTGTAGTGTCTACACACTACTGCTTGGCGGCAGAATGTCTGGAAATGTCGTGATACCGCCCCAGTCGGACTCCAAGAGTCCTACCACTTCCTACCGTCCGAGAAAAAAATGTTTTAGCGATCAATTGATTTCGCTCCACATACACAAGTGTTTTTAGTTTTGAGGATTTTTTTTCGTCGCTGTATATGATCTACAAACAAATTCCAAAGTGCCTGACTTTTTTGCAGTTGAAACACAAACGGTTTGGTTTAAAACAAATAATTACGTTTTCGTTCTCAAAAAAAATATTACAATGAAATGTGAAAGATGTCCCCTTATAAGCCTTCTTTTTTTAACCTAATGTATGAACTGTATCGTAGATGTACATATATGCTAAAAAAGTCATATTGGTATACCTCAAAACCATATGTGAGTATGTAACCTTTTAAGTCATAGTGGTTAGTTGAAAACTTTGCTCCGATCCGAGTTTTTGCGGGCGATTTCGAAAGCTTTTAGCACTCGTATGCTAGATGCGTCGTCAAAATTAATGTCCGTAATTAAGCTGAATTAATTAATCTAGATTTATCTAACGATCTGTGTTTCGCTTGTCACTAGTTGTAAATGTCTGTTATTGGTATAACGACTGTTTTAAAATAGAAATTAATCGTATTCTGACACGAATTCCGTTGGTCGTAAATTTGGCGATAAATCTTATTTTCGAATTTGATAACTGGAGTAGCTTATAATGTCTGATGTTTGTGCTTTTAGTCTAATCACCTCTGTCAGGCTTTATTATTATATACGGAATTTTCTAAGTTTCCATGGGTTGGTGGACCCCATTCACATCTGGATCAAGAAGGATGAAGTATCTGAGAAATTTGTCTTGTTGCTTTTTGAGAATCAAGTAACATATTGTGTATGTGTGTGTGTGTGTGTGCGTGTAAGCGCACGCGCGCGCGTTTGCGTGGCTACGTGCTTGCTTGCGTGCGTGCGTGCGTGTGTGTGTAAGTGTGTGTGTGTGTGTGGATTATTGTTTTCTTGATTTTATACAAGTTTACACAGAAGTCATACACGTTTGTTGTATGTAATGTTTATAAGTAGGAAAGAACTTTCTTTTCAATGAAAAAAAATACGAAGACATTTGCTATCAGTTCTGATGTATGTTTCAATTGATAAACTTCAATATATTTTTGTTTTGATACAGTGATTCAGTGATACGGTGATTTTTTACAGACTGCCTTCGTTACTTGACTGAATGATTTTTCGTATTCTTTACTCATCATGATCATTTACCGTCCGTAAAAACATGTTTGTTCAACACCTCCTCTTATAAAAGAGGACAATACGAAAACTTCTAAAGCGTATATATGAGCGTGCATATATCTTAGTGGTATGTTGCTATCAGCGCCCGTTGCTCACCTCGGCTGTCTAATTGATAGGGACGGGGGTCGACGTTGAACAGCCTCAAGCCCGCGTCGGGTTACCTACCGGAGGTGCTAATTCGCGTCACCAATAACTTAACACCGCTATCTCGGCTCCTAGCCGCTATCGGGGACACAGGCGCCGCGGAGAATACTGTATCTGACGTTTTAGCCCTCCCTACCCCTCTCTCGGTCAATTATAGCCTCGATACTAGCTCCAAGGTTCCGATTCCGATTAAAAAGCTAGATCTAAGTGCACACGCCGCCTTGCCGCCTTTGCGAGCCAACGATAGCTTCGACGCGCGCACACTTTATACGTTTTCTACCGCGACACAACGTTGACCCGAGCCGTTGGTACGTGATTTGTGTGATGTGTAGTATATTCTTTTTTGCACCGACTAACGATTCAAGTTACATTTTTGACTATGCACATGTGTGAGTGTGTGCACGTTGAACGAATCCCGTGCTGATTAAGGATGTTAATCAAAAGCCTCAAAAGCTATTGATTAATGTAATATTATTAAATTTAAAAAAAATCCAGATTTTATCACGTTTTAATTTTTTTCTTAGTTACCGACGTTTGGAATACTTTACACCGTTTACTTGCCCGGGACAGACTATATAGTAAAAACCCTATAAAGTCCGCAAATTTCTTTTACTTAATAATGTATATACTTTTACGTCAACGGAAGTAATTACTATGATCTGAAATAATTGAGAGTGTAAAGTTTAAAAAGTTCTATTTTCAGTGTTAGCTGAAATAAAGAAATCTATAACTTTGAAGACGTAAGTTCATTGACTCACCTAATTCATGAGAAACTGGTGGCTGATTAGAAATAAAAAAAAACGCAATTTAATTTCGTTTGATAAATCCGTCCTCGCAATCAATCACGTTAATTATGAGCGTGAGCACGGCTTGAGGGTCCACGATTACCTTCCCGTAGGTACCGACGGCTCCAATAATTGGGCCAGATAAGGCCTCCACGAAGGACAAATTCGACAAACATCAGGTCTTCCAATTAGGTGGTCAGATTTATGGATCATCGACACGATGCGTGCACGGGATTTATACCTCTTTTGGCCCGGACAATCCGATACACAAAGTGCAAATGCCGACGAAAAATCTAATTCAAGGCGTCGTATTCGAACGCTTCAACATTCATTGACTCATTCACCATTCATTGAATATACTCTTTTTTTATTTTATTTCTGTTGGAACTTCTTTTGCAGAGTACGGCGAGATTACCAAAACATTTTCAATTGTTCTATTTAATTATATAACGTGCAAGTATTACTGACAAATAATCGGATACAGAGATCTTATATCTCTCATTGACAAATATTATTCACCGTACTTCTGTAGAGTTCACACATGGCAGACTAAGCCCTAATTCCGACTGTACAGAAGAGAGTGTTTCCATCTGAGGAGCATAAATAGTTTGCTTTTATAGTACTATCGTCTCACATTGACTAGTCGAAGAAACATAACAACTCTGAATCTCCAACTACCAATATCCCTTACGAATTATTCTTTTTTTTACTCCAATCCATCATAAAGACAGTTCCAAATAGTTTATCTTATCTTTTATAATGTTTCATAAATTTCCATTAATCGGTTTCCTGCGAATTGATAATATATAGATACTACGACTTAAGATACGGATAACAAAGACAATTGGATTTATATATTCTGTTTTTAACAAAGAATTATCATTTTTACTATTTACCATCCCGAAAATTTGTATATTAAATATACTTAGTTGATATAAAAAGTTTATAATTTATTTTCTTTCTTAGGTAATGCGTAGCCTTTACTCGTACTTCTCTTTTCTTTTAAAGGTAAAACTTTTTAAATAAAAAAAAACCTTTAATTACTTATTTTACCTAAAATAACAGCCCGTGATAGCCGGAATAGTTAATCAGATTTTAATAATATTTTATGAGGAAGTAGTTTGCATACTGGGTTAACAC
>DWGO01000651.1:0-11362 GCA_018247635.1 Eurytides dolicaon deicoon
ATGTAGTCTGACAAAAGTTATTGGCTTGTAATTGAATTCTAAAACGTGTCCATTTTATTTGTGTTGTAATGACTCATGCTATTTAGACTTTGTGCAATTATGACATTAATATTATAAAATAAATTAAAATTCGGAGCATTCAATAATATATAATAACATTGTTTTTGTTTCATAACCAAAAACCGGCAAACTGTATTAAGGGCTTAGATAATCAAAACAGATGCGAGCAATAACATCTGAACCATGACAATGGTTTTCTTACAAATCCCCCAAGTAACGATATCCCGTTTCCATGTTATAATAACGCGTATTTCCATAAAAGTACAATGGTTTACATAAACCCAACGTGTGATGGCACAAACCCGTATCATGTATGGAAAGCGTCTTGACATTCGAGTCACGTTTAATATTTCTTATTTCCTTTGTCTCATTTGTCCTCGAGTCAGAATGACATCAAGCTTGTATCGCTGTATTTTTTTTTTTTTGCAATTTCGCGACGCTGCGATTTCTTACTTCCGTTTTGGTTGTCTTATAAGATTTTGTGACAGCATTACTCATGTCAAAGTTATATATCATTTATTTTAGTTTGTTTTACGAATCTTGTCCTTTTAATTTTTACAAGATAGCTATTTCAAACTTCAGTTATGGTAATAAAATGATTTAACAGTCTTTTCCTACATTAGTATTGACTTTACTGTCTCTTAATGATCCGATTGCTCTCAAAGCAATCTGTTTGTAGAATGAAGGTAATCATTAGACTTGATGCCTTAAAGCTAGACATTCAAGCCGAGCACCGATCGTTTTACGAAGCAATGAATAGAGAGGAAAGACTGATACGGAGCACTTTCGCCCTGAAACATCCGACGAATTATGCCGGAGTTCTCATTTATGCGAATCGATTCGAGACAGAACAAGTTTGTCTCTATTAGTTTACATCGATACTGGTTTGTGTCTGTTTTGTTGCGATATTAGATTATAGGTTTAGTCGTACCTCCTGTGTTTCACAGAAGAGGTGGCACACAGGAGCGTCGGGATGTAATGTCGTTTTCCTAGATTTCTAATAACAATATAACTTACAATATAACTAATAACAGCCGACTAGTTAAACTTTATTCTAGTACTAGGGTGTAATAAAATTGTAATATTATCTGTTAGCTTGTTATTTCAAAAATTTAGAAAGGACGAATGTATCTCAATAAACTGATATGCTTCTACTGCTACTTTAACATAAAAATTTAAATAATTATTTGTATATAATTAAATTTCGATAAAACATTGAATTTTATTTAATTACAAATCATTGAATGAAAGAAATACTTTAAACATATAAGTTAGTCCCACTGTTGGGCAAAGGCCTCGTTTGTATTAAGAGATTCAATAATGAATATTATTAAACAGTAATTTTGCATCATATACTAATATTTATATATAATATTGTTTTAGGAAATTAAGTTACAAGACGATCAAGTTGTGAGCCTGATACTAAATGTCACGTCTGCCCATAACAACACAGTACTATACAGAATGTGCTTAGCTCTGTACTGCGCTTGTCATCCAGAATATAAGATGGTCATTTTCTTTGCCCAGTAGTTACGCTGGTATTATTGCCCTTCAAACCGGAACATAGTATGTGTCTGTTATACTGCCTTCAAGCAGTAGAAAAATAATTTTGACATCGGTAAAATCCATGGCTATAATAATTTAATTTAGGATATGTCTTTTAAAGAAAAAATGCAAACGATCCGATTTCGGTCCACCTTAATAAATCTAGTCGGTAATAAATACAGAAAAGCTATCGTTCGACCGCGAAGCAATAGTTGATAGTTCAAGTTCCAGAACGTTCTTACTTTTCTCTTTTCACCTTAGCAATTCTTATTGGTGTTTGTGATGGACCAGTTTTTACTTTAGCTAACTTCTACTACAAAATACGAACGGATCGTGGCGTATGGTAAATGAGAAGGATGAATGGTGTTCTCTTTTTTTTTTGAGAAATTTTTGTAATAGTAATCCATCTAGTCTTACTTCACGTCTTTTTTTTCTTCCTTTAATAGAAGATGACAAACGAGCAGAAGATTCATCTGATGGAAATAGACTTCTGCTAATGGACATTTTTTTATGGGGTAGGAGGCAAACGAGCAAGCGACCTGGTGATAAGTGATCCCCATGCCGCCCATGGACATTCGCAACGTCAAGGGACTTGCAAACGCGTTGCGGCCTTTAAGACGTCTACAAAAACCCAAAAGAATTTTCAATAAATTACTGCATTTGTTAGTTTTTTTTAATTAGATAAAGTGTCGAGGCGTGCTAGTCGCTAGTCTGATGGTTAACGACACATCAGCCCACAACAGCACAGTACCATATAGACCCTGCTTGACACTGCGCTGCGCTCGTCAAACTGATATTGAAGATGTTCTATCTCTATGCCCAGTAATGAGACTGGCATATTGTCCTTCAATCTGGAACACATATCGCGCTAACGCACTATTCAGCAGTTGAATAACTGGCAATGCATGGTTATCATCCCAAACAAACTCTGTGAAAATGTCCTACCACTTCTTAGTAGAGTAAACTTAATTGTAAGTTTAATGTGAATTATTAAGATAAAGGATGACATCAAAGGACATGTTGAGTGGGAGAGAATTCGACTTATAGCTATGAATACATACATACGAATACATACGTACGTCTATCAACTAATCAGTTATTAGTTTGGGAAACTTGACAGTAGATGCAACCACAGCCCGAGATCGATATTCGCATGTTATACGAATAACTCTCTGTACATTTCGCCGGTGTAGCTTCCATTTGATATTGGATAGCAATTTATTTATCATACATATTGCGGCCGGGAACGGGCACCGAATCTCGCATCGAACGCGTCTTTCTTCGTGGAGGAAATCAAGAATCGAATACGTGTGGTGAATTCTTGTTAACCTGTCGGGCTCGTTTTGTTGAATGGCGATCATTAGTGTTTAAGGCCTTTTCTATTACGCGTAACGTTTGACAATTTTTCATTATAAGGGCAACAATATTCTTGAAGCGCCTAGATTGCTAGAAAATGTTGTTTCCCATCAATAGAAAAGGTACATACATACAAATGTGTTGTGCTTATGACTAAAATATTTTATTTCTTGTTTTGGTTTTTTGGTATTATGGACACGAAAATAATGGATTTTTTGCTAACTTCAAATATTTTTAGATATTTGATATGCTATAGTAATGCAGAACCTAATTTCGTCATCGCAAGAAATATTATTAACAAACAGTCTATATTACCCGCTGGTATTCAGTAAGAGTTTCATAGTGGATGCATTTCAGCTACGAAGTTTGAAAACATGTTAGACACATTGACCTCAGTTGGTAATTAACCTCAGGGGACTAGTTGAGGCAATCCTCGACTAAAGTGGCATATAACGGTGAAGGGATGACTCTGTACTAGAGAATTCTTATCGAACTGATAATTGAGATGCGAAAGTTTATTAATATGTCTGTTTCCTACGCCACAACATTTGAGAGAATTTGAATTCGATTGCACTTATAGATATAAAGCATATATTCAATACAAAGTGTATATTTTAGAAATCTTGTTAATAATTTAAATAGTAAGTATATTTTATTTTGTAATCACAGCATCAATGCCGTTAGGTAAGAGGCACAGCGTAATGGAAACGGGAGCCTCTAATATACACGTTTCGATGTTCGAAGCGGTAAGTAAGTTGGAAAAAAAACAATAAGTTGTATTTACGAGCTTGCTCCGATGTTATCAATAAGTAGATACGGCCCCGCTGTCACAATAACTCGTTCACTTCGCGGAGCAACATCGCTAACATGGTTTCATTTATAAGGAAGGAAATGGCTTCGCGCCGGCCACGCGCCGCCGCGTTCGATATTTGGCCTTCGTTTCGCGAAACCTCCCCCCCCCCCTTTTCAACCCCCCACTCACCCTATTACTTCTTTTTTTTTCTCACCTATATTATCTTCGATTTAAATCTCTCTCAATGTCTCATTTCAAATGGTCGTAAGGCCGTTTATTATTTGTTGCAAATAACTCCGATTTGGTCGATGCTAATGCCTTATAATTAATTTTTTTACGTCTATTGTTATACTATAAAAAATAAGCATTTAGCAAGCAGCAGTAGAGCAACAGAGCACATTAATATCTGTGTAGTAAGTAATTAACAGAATTTAAAAGCTACGGGCGTCGTCCTAGAATACAAATTGATAAAATTCTTAAGGCTCAGATATTATTTGCACAAACCAAGTTTTGTTCGACGGGCCTAGGCAAGAAAAAAATTGACAACATTTATAATGTATTTCTTAATGCTGATCGACGATTGTAAGGTGCATAGAGTAAGTATTTTTTTATACCAAATTGTTCCTATACAACGTTAAATTATTGATACATATACATACATATAAAGTATTAGGTGTCGAACGTATAATTTAAAAAAAAGGAAATTTCCCTAGAACTTATGGATGTTATTTTACAAAATAATTTATCCAAAAAGTTAACGTAACTTGTCCAAACGAGCGCCAAGTTAATACGAGAAAGCTAATAACATATATGAGAGCACAATGTATTGTCAAAAGTTTTCAAAGCGAAATCTTTTTAAAAATTAGTCCGTTGAAAGGAGCGTTGCCGTTAAAAACTTTTAATTCGTTAAATTTGCGCGCATTTCTGAACCGGAGCGGAGGTTTAAGTTGAAATTTATTCGGTGCGGGGTTCACGGCGCTAAGCAAGAATGAGAACATGTGAGTTAGCGTCGCATACATCACCCAGGACCTAGCATATCGCGACGACATTGCATATGGAAGCCGCAGGCGCCCGCAGCTCTCAACGCCTTGCAAACATTTGTGTTGCGTTTGTGGTATTATACTTCTTAAATGTGTAAATAATGTTGTACTGACTCGCACCGCAACACGTCGATTATTGAAAGTATGTATGAATGTTTACTTTAAAAATCCTTTCGAGCAATAGAATAGCATACTCTCTATTTAGTCAATTGCTAAGCAATTGAATTGTGAATATAGAGGTTATAAAGGCGTTCAAAGATATTAAACGCACATTTTAAAATTAAAATGGCAAACTCGAAGCGCACAATCAATAATTCTATTAAAGCGAACCGCTGCGGCGTTGGAAAACAATTATTTAAAAGCTCCGTTCCATTATTTTCAACAGTGCGTTCAAGATTTTCTAACTTTAGGTCGGTCGACTTCTTTTTATTCCCGCTCCGCTGCCCCCTCGTCCCGAATCACTCCCGGGCTTCGTTAAGGAACTAATCGGCTCATTGTGCAGGAGCTGCACTCCGGCCCCTTCGACCCACGCCGATAGATAAATGGAAATTTAATTTCGCTCCCCAACAAACGCCGTTCGCCTTTTTATATCGCAATTGCACACGCAACTACCTTAATGATATCATAGTTGTTCGAGTTCGGTTAAGGCCGGAGTAAGACGTCGTGGCAATGCTCCCCCTATTCGGCGAAATGGCCGGCGCGCGATCGCAGGAGGCGGTTTTGGCGCACAGTTAGCAATAAAAACTTTTGTAATTACACTCATTTAAGGCAAGAAGCCCGACGTTGACGCGATGTCGTGCCAAAAGCGACAATTATATTTAACACGATCTAAATACACATTCTGAATAGCGCGGAACGGACACAACTTAGTTATGGCTTCATTGTGCTTTGTTTTATATCACTGTTTTAACGAGTTTTAATACTTATCATTCTAAAATGTTGCGATTATTTTATAAAGTGACATTATATTATATTAACTAAGACTCTTATATGTTTTTTACAGTTACATGAACAACAACGTCGGCATAAAAAAGAAACATGATCACTTTTAGTACAATAAAAGCGAACAGAAACTGAAAAAGACTTACATCAACAACAATCCGTAAATAATTCTCCGGGTGAAATTATAATCCGCATCCGAACATAAGGGAGCCGTGTCAGGCAGTGACAAGCGTCGACTTGGCGGAGCTCCGCTCGTAAAAACTTTTCTAATTATGTATATTTTGTAGCTAAGAAGCGCGGGCACTCGTACCGCATTACATTTTCTAGTTAATTTCGCGGATCTGGTGTCAACATGGTTCGCATTACGGTTGAGAGAGCACGACAACGTCACAGAGTAATGTAAAGCGATGCCCAATGTACAAAGTTTGGGCAGACTGAAAATTTTTACAATAAACGCGTGATTTTTTTGCTTTTCAACTATTGAAAAGTATTTATGAGGCTATCTTTTTCTTATCCTCGACAGTATAACTTAGAACTAAGCTTACATAGTTGTTCTCAGTGTTCGAGTGGCATGTGTGTTTTCGTCTGGAAATTTCGAGAAGTTTTATGAATATAAGCAACCTATGCGGATATCTACATGCGGTAAGGTTGTGCAAGTTTGAGTGCTCGTCGTAAAGGAGGTGGTGGTCTATTTATTTTTACGCGATACTTGCCCCGTGTTTCTCAAGAGATTCTTCTAAGATATTTTACAGCAACGGACGGACAACCTATTCTACAAGACGGCGTTACGTTTTGCGCGAGAGCGCTAAAATTTTACGCGCCTCGACTCAAGAACTACGAAACACTTTAAGATTTCCCGCAGCACCCCGAACGAAGTCGTCGAAAATATTTCACTCCGCTACAGATTACAAAAGGAGGCAACTTTGCCATTTTATATTTATGCGGGCTGCATAAATACAAATGAATAGCACTAAAGCACCACAGTTAAGACTGTGGAGCGAAACTTTTGCAATTATTGTAATTATTAGTCGACCGAGAAACATCCAGTCTCGTCATATTTCCTACTTAATCGCACGGAGTTCGCGACAATGTTATAAATACATCTATTTGTGAAGTTTGCCAATTTATTATGTGATTTAAAATGTATCTGGTGTAATAAAACATGCACGTATAGTGCCGCTATTAATGCCATCGTATAGTTTTAAATAATGTAGCGTTCGTATTTAATCGTGATGATTTTATGAGAATTGTTTATAAATGAGTGCACTTAAAGTATTAAATCCTCATTGAACGACACATTGGCTCGCGCGAGCCGTAAATTTTTCATCTTAAAATGGCGACGTTTAAATCTCCCTTCCATCCCTCGTAATATGAATAACAGCTTATTTGGTTATAAATCATTGGCGAGCGATCGTTTGTCAAATGAATTCAATGAGCGATGAAATCATTTTAAGTATGTGCTACGCATACCATGCCCAGACCCTTACTAATAATTTAACCTTAATAAAATATTCTAATTTTTTATTTCTTATAATTTATAATTTCATATAAATATTTAGGTACGGCTCTGTTAAGTTATAAAAATCAAACTTGTTAAGAAGTATTTTTTTTAAATATAAGCTAACAAGCCATTAAAACATTCTTCTGACTTCAGTGACGATTCAAAAGTGCTTGTAAAAGTCTAATTGATAAAGCTCAATTTCATTTTATTTCTTGTGTTTTAAAAATTTACAATGTTGTTAAAATAATTTATGCCTCCCTAAGATTATGTATATTCTATTACATATATGACCATTGAAAAATTTTAAAAGTTATTAGTAAAATTATTTTATTTTTAATTCATTCAAAATATATATGAAGGATTCATATATATTTGAAATGAATGCCATCGTTTCAAGTCACTGATGTGTTTAATTTAAGTACTAACTTTCAACAATGTCATATAAAAATAAGGCGCCAAGTTGGTAATGTCGTTTGCTCTATACCATGCTAATTAGAGCATTTTTTAGCTGTCTATGGAAATCAATTATTTTCTTAATCATAAAATGAGTCGATATCAAAAAAAAAAGTAAAGTTTGTGTCCATTAACATAAAATGTAACAGTATATATTGTATTGTATTGTAGATTGCTTACTTATGGCACAGTCTAAAGTATATTTAACGGGAATCTAGTATATATTATCAGGAAACAAATTAGCCGAGAACGACGAAGATAGGGCCCAAAATGACATCGTGTAATGCACGGGTAACGTCCGATACTGTTGCTCACACATAATTTGCGAGGCATTCACAGCGTACAAACGTTATCCGCAAAAATAGTTCCGTGTCCGGTGGGGGTCGTATAATGCAGGCTTTTTGTTTTTAATTTCATCTAAGGGTGGTTGCAGACCGGCGGATCGACGGCGGGCCCTCCCCGGTTTTTACGACCCACTAATTAATCAACGCTCGATGATTAATCAGCGCAGCCGCGGGCACATTTAAAGCAGACTTTAATGATCCGTTTGTCGGACGCTAGTATTTCTTCTGTTGGCACGTGCCGCGGACGGCATTAAGCAGCACTAGCCGATGAAAAATTCACGGCTTTCGCCACTGACGGATTTTAATTATACTTAAATATCATCCGTTAGCATTTTCACTCTATCCATTAATCGAAGTACGGGCCATAATAAAAGTTATAAATTTTATAGTAAAATTTAACTAGCTTAAAATGTTTTTCGATGTTCACGTGAGCAGTAATTCATTGTAAGGATTTAAAAAAACCCTTGCATGATAAAGTTTCTTTTAAGCATATTATGTTATAGCGAGTTTTTACCTTTCAGAATTGATTGATGCGGCCACCGAAATTTCCAGAGACGCCTGTATTAACCTGCAACAATGAAAATGTGTGTTTAGCAATACGGCCCGTAATAATGTAAGTAGAAGCATTGTGGACGCTGAATAGTATCTAGTGAATAACGCCATTCAAGGTTGAGTGATGAAAGAAAAACATGGGGGAGGGATTGCGCTTTTATTGAAACCAATCTCACCACTTGCCTCGACTGACTGCGCTCGGGGCTGAATGCACGTAATTGCTTCGTCATTCAGATGATCGCAGCTTTACCCGCTTGTCTTGTTGACTGTACTTGTAGGCACTCGCTTTGTGCACGCGGCCTTACATCGCCTGACATGTGCCATTGTCTCCGGAGTTTCGCCGCCCGCTTTTATGACGGCAACAAGTTTCAGCTTGCTTTCGGAACGAACGTTTTTTAACATATGTATGTTTTCATGGATATGAGCCTGATATGACAACGACGGATTTTCATTGACTTGATATTAAACAATAAATATAGTTGCCTAAAGACGCGGAACATTTGAGCAGAGATACCGTAACGAAAGTAATATTAATGGCGTAATTAACTTTGCTAAGCTGCGCCGAATTTCTTATTATGACGAACACCTCGACACCTACTTTGTCCAAGTGAAATTAATTAAAGCATTTAATCATTCTTTAAACTTATTTTGCGTTACAAAATCTGAAGTATACTTATTAATTATTTTTAAAAATAACGTAACAAAAACACCTATAAATCTACTAAAACCTATATTTTATGTTCGCTTTAATATGCTTATATTAATATTTTATACTGTGAACGACTAACTAAATTTTAACATTGTTTGTTTTGTGGGTACAGGTTCAGTTTACAATTAACTATTTAAAATTAAAGAAAAAATAATAGTTGAATTTACTGCTACTTACGAGTATCTATGTATTTTAATGTGCAAAGACAAAAACAAACAAAAAAAACAAGGCACAGCAGATACAGATTAAACAGTATTCCACGCCCTCTATTCTTCACTGTTTTCATTTTCATTTCGAAAATCAGAAGAAAGTGAACGCGAAGGGGGAAAAAAGACAAAACGAGAGGAGACTCTGTGTTTTAATGGGTTAATTAGCCGACGATCCTCCGGTCGGGGCTTTAATTAAAATGAAAAATTTTCGTGACTAGACTGAGGGAATTAATTGCTCCTTTTCATGAAACTATTCAGGTGTGAGCACTAATACGACTGCCGCATTGTCCGACGGTACTTTTTTGCTAGTCGTTCAGATGACTAGCGTATGATTAAGCCATTGTTTAATTCGTGGGTACTATTTGTTACAAAATTCTATATTCAACTTGTCGATAGGCAATGTTGGGAAATAGAAATCATTATGTAGAAGTATGAAGCTAAGTATCCTTTAAGATAAAAATAAATAAAAGTCTCAATAAGCTTACTTCAAAATGATTATTTTACTTGGGGAATAAAGAGTAGAGGAGAGACTGGCTCGTCGCATGTTCTCCTTATGACAAGCGATACTGTACTGTTTGAGTTTACCATTTTTGACAATGTATCTGCTCACTGTTGTATACACCGCACGTATGTAATATAAATGTACGTCCATCCCGCCTTCCGTCTGAGCAAGAGTGAGTAAGGAATGGGATGCGCCGGCTTTCCCACGACAGTAGTCGGAGTATACGCATGAGACGACAGAACCTTGATATAACCCGCATAGACTACAGACACACTTGTCCACAACATCGCAGTGGCCACACTATACTTGAACAGCACGTGTTCCAATAATGTTATTGCACAGAAGAACTGCACTGTGCTCGTCACCTAGAGATATATAATAGTATACCTTTATGCATAGTAATAACGCTGTCAACCTTGTACGGCACTTGGAAGGAAAATCCAAGTTGGCTTCAAAAAAGCTCGGTGTCCTCAACAGAGCGAGACAATATTTCCAGCCGACCCACCGTCTCCAGCTGTATAAGCCGCAAGTACGGCCGCACATGGAATACTGTTCACATCTCTGGGCTGGGGCACCCGAATACCAGCTCCTTCCATTTGACCACCTTCAACACAGAGCTGCTCGAATCGTCAATGACCAAGCCTTTTCCGACAGGCTTGATCCCTGAGCCCTGCGAAGGGTCGTTTCGTCCCTTTGCATTTTCTAGCGCTTGTATTACGGGGACTATTCCGAGGAATTGTTCGGGTTAGTACCTGCTGCTGAATTCTGCATCTGAACCACGCAAACTAGTAGATACCATCCATACCTTACGCTTTTCACGACAATTCCTTCCACGCGCTACAAACATGTGGAATCAATTGTCGCCAGCGGTATTTCCGGACCGATATGACTTAGGGACCTTCAAGAAGAAAGCTTATTCCCACCTGGCAACGCATTTGCAAGTCCCTTGACATTGCAAATGTCCTTTGGCGGCGGTGATCACTTACCACCAGTTGAATCGCCTGCTCGTTTGCCTCCTAACCCATAAAAATAACTCCTGACCGGACACAGTGATGCTTATAAAAAAAGTTTCTTCCGTTTTAAGTCCACGTCTTAAATATATATATCGATTTTTTCCACCGAACGTGCATCCAGTACGGCGGTATAATAAATTCAAAGCGGCGGTGAGAGCCGAGTTAACAAATTGCGTTCTTAAGTTGCAATAAACTATGTAAATACGAAATTTAAATTACAAACCGCGCGGCGTGGCCGGCGTGTCGCTAACGCCGCGATGGTGGGTGGCGGCTAAAAGTGGAATTTTCAGCGCGAGGTGGGATGCGATACCGTGCGTCGGTGGGCGTGAGTTATTGCCCTACG
>DWGO01000652.1:0-11354 GCA_018247635.1 Eurytides dolicaon deicoon
CTAATCGTTAAAAGCAATACATCGCTAAGATCCATAATAGAGTTTTATGAAAACAGCTGAACCGATTTTAATGTAAGGTAAAACATTTTTAATATTATTACAGTTTGATAAATTTTTGAAAATTCGATAGAAAATACTTTTAAATATTTTCATATCAAAACTCCACGATTTAAATTATTTATTTATAGCTATGATGCACATTACGAGTATGTAAAGACACGTACAATTTATGAAAATATTTTTAATTATCAGGGAACCACCGCACAGTCAGGTAATAAAAATAATTACTAATAAAGTAGGGACAAAAAGTTAAACCTATTTTGGCTGTTTTCTTTTATTGAATTATATAATTATGGCTCTGTTCATTATTTAATTTTCAATACGCACCTACTGTCGCATATTTCCTATCGCATTTGGGTTGGAAAAGATTTCTTTCAGGAATAGTTTTTTACCTACGTATTTTTATGTTATTTGTCCATTTTTTGTTTACTTGCGTGTACAATAAATTGTAAAATTAATAAATAAAATACAAGTATGTATAATAAAGAGAAATTCCAGAAACTAATGAATACCGTTTATCCTTGATATTTGTATTTATATTTGTGAAAAATCAAATAGGTTCATGGAAGATTGCAAGCACACCTACCACAAGTCGTATGTCGTCCCTTTGCACGTCTGATGATCTAGGAAATTTAAAATGATGACGGTTGAAAGAGAGGAACTGATGACCGAGCTCAGTGGCGTACAACTAGAGCAGGTTATGTCCAGAGATGGTCGAAATTAGGCTGATGAAGATGACACGACAACGCTTGGATAACCATTTAATATATATTTATTTAATAGTATTTTTCATCATAGAAAGAAAGAGATTTCATCATAGAAATAAAAACCACGTAACATATTTTTTTTATTTACAATATTAAATAGTAAAGATCGAATAATCTATATACAATTATATACAATAGTATTGTGGAGGCCGATGTAGTCCGGACGTTATGTAAAAGAAACTTTTAGATGACTGTGCAAATTTCAACAAATTAATATCAATGCGTCTGCTGTTTTTTTGAACTGAAATTATTTTATCACAATCAGTTTAGAGTTCTTGAGATATCTGTACAAAACGGTTGAACAACGTCTGTTAGGTTGTCTAGTCAAACAATTAATCTAATTAAAATATATAACGCCGGAAATTGTGATTTTTAATTCAACGCTCTTCACATTTCCTCGTACTGTCGACAGTCAGCAACAGTTCAATAGAGGACAACAAATATAGAGTAATGTGTAGACAGAGCTGTATATTTTAAAGTGCTTTACATAAAAGATATTTTAGTTATTTTAAAGCATATCCTTATTAGCGATTTGAACTTTAAATTAATTACTTTAGATTATAAAAATCCAAATTCGATTAGATGTATTCGGAAGATATAATTTAAGAAGTTTTACATGACATTTACAATAAATTCCTACTGCATAATTTAAAATTATAATTATTTTTATGAATATATTTTTAAGATACCAATTCCAGTATGGGATATATTTAGGTTTATACAACGATAAATTGGTTTTTAAGAACTTAATTCAAAAAATTTAACAAATCTAATTTCATTTGAAATATTTTATTTAAACAGAAATTACACTATGGATAATCCTGTAAAGGCATAATGTGGCCGACATGATACGATTGTATACCGTCGGCGGGCAGACTGTTAAGTGCTACAAATCCTCTGTTCAATGTTCCACCCTCCTACTAATAAACGCTCATCCACCGCTAGTGAGCGTCATGTGTAATGATAAAATATTTAATTTAAAAAAATGTTCGCGGTCTTTATATATTTTTTAATATGTCTAACAAACGGTGTTCAATTAACATCAGTGAGCACAACATCAAACCCTTTAAACGAACTAGATAATTTTACTTTAAGAAGTCTTGAAAAGTTTTCTCCTTTGCGAATACGACAAATCCGAACGACATCGGAAGAGACGCCGGAGACCTCCGGCGGAAACAATCTAAATGATGTTTCAAGCAGCGCGCCGATTAAGTCCCTAGAAGATGAAAAAGAAAATTTCCTGGCAATTTCCCCGCTTTTACTATTGGAGAAAAATTCAGTTCAAAAAAGCTTCAACGAAATAAATGGAGTGAATGGAAAATTATTCAGATCTCTAGATAAGAACCCAACGTCGCGTAATAATACTGTATATCCATTTTACAGGAATAATGTGAGGAAAGATATGAAATTACCACCACCATTAAATATAATATGGGAAAATTGCTTAGAGTCCGCTTACAGGGAACATAATAAAATGAATTTTAAACCACAGCGTGGAATGGAAATAGCAAAAAACTTACAAATTAAAAACAACAAGATAGGTGGAAATATTTGGGATAAACGGGATGCAGATAACATGAACTCAGATGCTTTTAAAGCTTGGCTAGACAAGTACAATCATTTGAAGAACTCTAAAAAGGAAACCATAACCGAAGACTCAATCGTAACCAGTTTAAATGACATATCTATACCTTCCACAACTGAGTACTCAACACACTCTCTAATATTTTCCGTTACCAAAGAAGTATTGAATCAACGTGAAAATACAGTAAATGTAACATTGGAATTAGCTGTAACAGAAAACACTTATAAAGCAAGCAACTCTGTGGAATGGTTTGAAGAAATGGATCAAAGTAAAATAAAATTTAGTAGTTTGCCTCAAATGCAAAATTATTTGATAGCGAAATTTAAACTGGACGAAGGATTCCATCCCTTTACTTTCGTATCGACATTTTTTTCTCTCATTTATCCCTTCGATTATCCCATAGGTAAGTGATGTACAATTATTATTTGTCTTTACTATTATTAATAATTTAGTCAAGGGCTGCGTGGCTCATTATGACTTTTTTTTCATTTTTATATTTTTATGAGCCCCTCAAAAATGACCTAAATCATAACCAAACATATGATAAATCATAATTTTTTTAAGTCTTGCCAAGGAAGTTAGTATGGGACAGTTTACTTTTCCATTATCATTTATTCAGGTAAAGAAACTTTATTTTATTAATAAAAAAGACTAAAATCCATTTTAGTTATTTCTCATTAACATTTATTTAGATGTTACATTTCCTTAACAGATAATCAAATTTCGAAATAAAACTTATATTTTAAAGTAGTACATTTTATATTGAGAACGAGCAAACATTATATAATTATAATCATTATTAATATTTAGTAATGGAATAAACCTAGGTTTTTTTGCTTGATTTATTTTATTGTATATTCACTTTTTGTTGTCAATGTTTTATTTTTTATATCCTTATAAGTTCCTTTATATAAAAAACAGTATACGTATCTAAATAATATAACACGTTAGGAAACAATCAATTCGTCCTTAGGAATCTTTCTAAAGAAACCTTGAACATTACCCAATGCCATGTCAATAACAAGATCAATTATAGGCCCTCCGAATTCATCAACAACGTCTTTCCAATTTTCATTTAGGAATGTCAGTACTGTTTGACCTGAAAATAAATGTTAAATATTACGACGACTAATAAATGGGAACAAGATTACTCTAATCAAGAGGTTTTTAATACTCACTCAACTCAGCATTTCCCTTAAAGAGATTTGTAAGAGAGAAGTGTACTCTGTCTCTGATGTTGTAAACAACTTTATAGCTCTTAACATCATAGTAAGTCACTCCATCCCGGACTGCATCAGCAAATTTGAGGTTTGCCTTTAAGACCATGTCCGCTGAAACATTAAAAATAAATTTAATATCCAATTTGTTCCCTCCACACTCCCATTAAGTGTCATGGGTATGTGGTATAACTTTTTTAAAATTATGTTTAACATTAAATAGAAAAAAAAATCATTATGGCTGTACATTTGTCGTAAACACATTGTTCATAACGCTATTTTTGAAAGTATAAATTCTTCAACAGCGAGTGATATTATATTCTGGACGTATATATACTTACACATCTTTATTTTGGCATCACCGTCACCGTTAATTGAAACTATGAGTATTTGTCCTTGGGCCTTATATTTTCCTTTGATTGTTAGATTACAATGTAATTCAATATTAGCTTCATAGTTTTCAATTCTGTAAAATATTTCATACCAAATAAAATAAAATGTATATGTGAATATAACATTTTTTAAGTCTTTGTTTGTAATTAAAATAACATTGCAAATGCTTGAAGTAAATTTGTATATCGATCTGCAATATTAGATCCGTAATATTAGATTTTTATCTAATTAATACGAAAAGCGGAAATTGTGTTGTTCCGTATAGAAAAAGACCCATAATTATTGCTTATGTTCGGTATAATGAGTTCTGACTAAAGTTATTTTAACTGAATGCTATTATAATTATATGTGTTTTTCGTATATCCTTTCCTTTCCGTCTATCGGTATGCGTAAAAATATCATCTAGATTAATATCTTATTAAATTAGATAATTTTTACATTGATATATGTAGGTTTCGGGTTACGCTGTAACAATTAGTAATTTTTCACGTAAAGTAAGAAAAAAAATCAACCAAAATATTCACGGGAGCGATTCTGAGGACAAAACTAACAACCTAAATATAATTAATTATTTCATAGATATATAATTAAATATTTCTGTCGAATTTCACTGTTATTGGGCATTATGAAAAAACTTGTTACATTATACTTTTCTACACCTTTTCGGTTTAAAAACGTACCCAATCATACAATTTTGAAATTTTTAGCTTAGAAGATATTTTTAGAAGATTTAGTTCAGAAGAACTAAATAGTTTTCCTATTGAATCTAATTTTGTTTTATTTCTATTTATACTGATACGGATATGAAATTTTGGATGTTAAGGTTTTATTTCACCCATAACGGGGCGTCATAAAGAACGTAAAGATTAGAACACCAGAGTCAAAAAAATTGTAAAAATATTTCCTTATTGTTCAGCATTTTTGACCTTAACTTGATCAAATTACTTTGGATACGTTCTTCTCCTACTTTTGGATACATTACCAAAGCAACTTACGGTCTAATAAAATATATGCAACTGTTAAAAATTTTCATAAAAAAACAGGTTTGAAAACGTTTCATTTCTGGTGACGTCATGCTCGAATAATTAATTTTAACCGGTAGAATAAAATACTATTTTTTATTATTATATAAATTGACGAAACGAGCAATTCGTGTACCTGATAGTTAGCGACTCTCCTCACAACACAGCAGTGCCATACAGAAACTGATCGATTCTGCGCTGCGCTTGTCACCCAAAGATTTGAGATATTCTATCTCTACGCCCACTAATATTAACGCTAGCATCGTTACCCTATTACTACATTTATTGAATATAAATGATTTATGATTAATTTGTGATTCACCACATACAATAAGCCGTAAGCTCTTAAGGACTTGTTTATTTTTACTCTTTTTACGCATTTGTACTTCAAGATTATGCTCTAAATGAATCAAACAATATGGATTACAGCCTCAGTTTTGCTATTGCCACTGACTATTTCGAACTAACTAAAAAATCATAATGATTTCTTCTACGTACGCGAATACTTGATATTATAAAATAAAACGATTACCGGATCCGTAAATAGTTTTATTTTACAATAACTAAAATCAACCCCTGTATAGGTTTTGCCCTTACTACTATATATGCTTACCTTTGCCCAAGATATAACATAATCTATCTCTATTATTTTTCTATAAATATGTCCTTTCATAACGTAACATAATAATACTTGCTCATTACTGCTTTGCGACAAAATAACTGATAATCCAAGAGTCCAGACACAAAATAGGTAAATTGAAGCTCGCTTTAGTTATACCATTTTCATTTTTCTTTTTCAACTTGACTGATTTATTTTTTACATATGAATCCCCACTACTCTTATAAAAAACGTTACAGAATTGAAATAATCAGACGATTTCAATAGAATAATATTTAAATAAAGCTTTAAACATAGAAGAGACATATATCGCTATGATATCAACACATATAAAACAAAGACAGATAAAGGACTCAATTTTACTGTATTAGTATGCTAAAATTAGAAAAAAACAACTTTACAAAATTTCATATAAGTCTTACTTCACATCGTCGACGATACATTTCCCAAGGCCTGTTAACGCTCCATTGTTAAACTCGACCTTAAGTCCACCAGGAAGTTCTATATTAATTTTATCGTACAAGAGTGGATCAGTCGAATTTACATCAATACTTGTAATACCTTTCACGAACAGTGGTAAAGTCTCCTGAATATTTTTCTTTAAACAGTCACTTTTCAGGCCTGGGCATGGTGTAATGAATTGAGCTGAAAAATAATTTGTAAAAAGTATGAAGCGTTCTGTTAACGATTATCTTTTCTATTCAAGGTATGAAAGCAATGTCGCCAGTGTAAATATATACCATCTCAAAACTCTGAGTAACCAGCGAAACACAAAACTAAGCAGATATGAACTTGTATAATTTGGTAATAAAATGAAATTTATAAGCGAGTCTGTGTATTTTAGCCTTCAACAGACTTCCTGCTCACAATGTTGACGGAGGCTAGTTTGCGTTCAGAAATATCAATTGTAAGTGTAAAGTAAAAGTATTTCTTTTAAATGAGTAATGATGTCCAATGACTTAATTAATTGTATTAACATTATATTAACTTTATGGAATTATATTCCCTCTGTCAATTCCTTCTTTTATTAAACTAAAGACAAGGCCAGCAGGTTGAGCGAATAATGGCAATCGGGTCACTTGCCAACAACACCACAGTGCGATTCAATGCTTGACTCTGCGCTTATTAACTACATATATAAGATGGTATATATATATGCCTAGGTGTTCATAAAAATATATTTCTTTTTAGTTTCGGACACGGCATTGTTTGTACATTAATTTGTTAGGTGGTGTTATAAATGACTTTCGTCCTTGGTATCTCCAGGAGAATTCAGACTATACCCACAGTCGTACCACTGCGATACACCCCAAAAAAGGTTCGATTATAACTAAATCGGATTACTTAACTTCAGGAATTTGTTGTTTGTCAATATTGGGAAAAATAGACTGGGATAAATGACTACTTTGTAGTATTTTTTTTAATCTTCAAGAAATTTGTCAATTAAGACTTTATTTAAGTAAAATAAAAAAATGATGTATGCATAAATTGCCTCAACTAATGTATTACTCATTAAATGTATTAATATTATAACATAAAATAAAACTTACGTGATACTTTAGCTAAACAAACACTACATTGCACTGCTATAGAAACGATTAATAGGACTTTAGACTTATACATTGTCATTTGTAAAATATAATACGACTTAAAAGAAAATATTATTTAAACTAAACGGCAATTCAATTTAAACTTATTTAAAAGAATGCGCGTTCCGCCGCAAGCACTTGAGTCGAATGGTCGCGAAATCGAATTATATGTATATTTGACCAGTAGTTTTTTTTCGGAAAACTTTATACATGCATATGTATATAGGTCGAGAATCCTGTCTTTGTATTGTGTTGTTAAGGTTTTTTGTTTTGCGTTTTTTTTATTCCTTATTAAATCTTGGAATTAAAATAAAATAAACGGTAATTAATTTAATAGTTTTTAGACTATTTAATTATGTGTTTCTTTTAAGCTTCGTTTTTTATGTATAGTTTTAAGTTAGTTTTCTTTATTCATAACCCATGTATTAAATCGTTCTGCAGCTACAGTATGAAACTATAATTAGGGTTCTACTTTTTATCATGTACAAACTTCGTTCCAACATGTATCTTTAAGGATTCGTTGCCCCAAAGATGACTAAACCCTTACAAATTTTACCTTTGCAACCATGCTTTTACAAATGGTAGCACTCTTGCAGAGTCCGACTGGGAAGGTACCACTACATTGCCAGATATTCTGCTGCCAAGCAGTAATCTGTAAGCACTACTGTGTTCCGATTTTAAGGACAATGATGCCAGTGCAACTAAAGACAAAGAGATAGACCATCTAATATCTCTAAGTGACGAGCCCAGCACAGAGCCCAACACATTCTGTGTGGTACTATGTTGTTCTGGGCAGGCGTGACGCTTACCATCAGGCGCACGACTTGCTCGTCTCTTCACTTTATCTCGTAAAAAAATCTTATATAATTTGAAAATCAAAAATGGCTTTATTTTTGGGACATTGTACGCGTTAATTACAAATATGTATGTTGTAATTAGGGTAGAGGTATGAAAAAACAGTTGAAAATGTTGATATGAATGAAAAAAATTAACATGTTTTGATAATTAAAATATTAATACAATTATGGTACACATTTCAATGAAATATGATAAAGTGGTTAAAAAAATTTTTACTTTAAAAATGGAGCAGAAGTGATGATTTTAAGCATCTCAATATATGTGAGAGAGTTTTCGGTATTGATAACACATTCATAATTGAAATTTAATATTATTAGACTACTAAGTGGTACGGTTATGATTTATCTCCTAAAAATGTTGTGAAGAATCTGAGTAACCAATGTCAAATTAACATATAGGAATAAAAATAATCAACACTATCTGCATCCTAAACATAGTGATGGAAGCACTATCTTATTATCTAATACATTGATTTAAAAAGCATGTATTTTTATGATACCTACATAAAATAACAATCAAGAGGACATGCTTCTACAAATACCTACCAAGTAATAGACGACTACCAAAACATTCAAACCAGCAAATCCCGCCTGACATTCTTCTATCTTAATGCACGAAGCATACGCCGAAGAGGTAAATTTGAAGAACTTAAATGTATTTTAAGATCCATTCCAAGTACTATTCATATAATCTTACTTACTGAAACTTGGATCACCACTGAATCACAAGCTTTACAACTGCAAATCCCCAACTACACACATTATTATAACTATAGGACTGATTCGAGGGGAGGTGGGGTTTCGGCATATGTCCACAATGATTTAAAGCACAACCTGTCTGAATCAGAATACACAGGAGGAAACAATTACCTATGGATCAAGCTTGAAAAATATGCTCTCGATGTAGGACTTGTTTACCACCCCGGTGATGCAATCTTTAAAGATTTCATGGAAATGTATAGTTCACAACTGCGGCGAAGAAAAAGAGCCATTGTATTCGGAGACTTCAACATCGATCTCCTTACAAAAGATAAACAATCCGTGCAATATAAAGATTTAATGAAAGAATATGGACACAAATTACTAAATAAAATCGCGAAAAAGTATTGTACCCGAGAATGTCCAACAAAAAAATCTATTATTGATCATGTGGCAACGAACTTGAAAAACGATAACTTTCACATGGCAATAATTAACTCCTCAATGACTGATCACAAGCAGATATACATAGAATTAAAGAAAACCAAGCCTCCGCCAAAAATACGTATTCAATATGCGGCTACGGATTTTAAGAAGTTAACTGTATTGTTAAATAAAACTGGATGGGATACAAAGGATAGTGATTATACTAAAATGGAAAACAAAATTAAGGATTTAATGGAAGAGAGTAAAGTCATTAAAACCAAAATTCTTAATCCACCGCAACAAGATTGGATAAATAGCCGTATAATAACTGCTATTAATCAAAGAAACATTTTATGGGCTGAATTCATAAAAAATCGTGATGATAATAAATTAAAAGAACAGTTTCATGCCATAAAAGAACATGTAGCTAAACTAATTCAGGATACAAAGAATAGCTACTATTATAATGAATTTTCAAAATGTATTAAAAAACCTAAAAAAATGTGGGAATTAGTGAACACCTTGGCAAATAATAAAACCAAACAAAGTTGTGCTCCCTCAAAAATTATTTTAAATGATAATGAAATCTCGAACCTTAACGATATTTGTGAAGTTTTTAACACATATTTCTCTAATATTGGGCCTACACTAGCAAAACAGATACCTGAAACTCTGTACATTGATCTTTCAAATACAGTAATGAATACAATATACAACAGTTCACAACTGTCTGCTCTTGACCCGTGTACTAAAAATGAAATTATCAAAATAGTTAACAATTTAGAGACTAACTGTAGCGTAGGATTAGATGGAATTAGTACTAAAGTATTAAAATGTATAATAGCTCAGATAGCAAGTAACTTGAGTAAGAGTTTTAATAAACTTTTACTGGAAGGAATCTTCCCAGATACACTGAAAATAGCAAAGGTCGCTCCTATTCACAAATCGGGACCAAAGACCGACCCAGGGAATTACAGGCCTATATCTGTTTTGCCCGTATTATCAAAAGTCTTTGAAAAAATCTTATATAACAGACTCAACAATTACTTAAATTCTATTAATTATATTTCTGAACGGCAATATGGATTTAGATCAAAGCGTAGCACTCTAACTGCGACTATTGATTTAGTGACGAAAATAAAACATAACATAGATAATAAAAATGTAGTTCTCGGCATATTTATCGATTTAAAAAAAGCCTTTGATACGGTAAGCCACAAATTGCTCTTAAAAAAACTAGAATCAATAAACGTCACTGGTCATGCTTTAAAAGTTTTTGAATCTTATTTGACGAATAGATCACAAATTGTTAAAATTGAAAAATGTCAAAGTAGAGCGCTACCTATAACATGCGGTATACCACAGGGGTCAATACTAGGGCCTTTGCTCTTCTTGATATATATTAACAACATTCAAGAACTAGGACTACAAGGGCACGTCACCCTTTATGCAGACGACACTTGCTTATTTTACTTTGGCTCTTCCATACAAATGGTCATCTCGCAAGCACAAGAGGACTTAAATATCCTTGCCACATGGTTACAACATAATTTACTAACAATAAATATTTCGAAAACCTGTTATATAATATTTAAAGCTAAAAACAAAATTATACCCTCTCATGATCCCCTTTTAATTAATGGCATACCCTTACAACAAAAAAACCACGAAAAATACCTGGGTCTAAGACTAGACAGTAATCTCTCATGGAAAGCTCATATTGACTATATAAAAAGCAAACTATCTTCTCTTATTGGGTCTATAAGCAGTTTAGGCAGATGTATACCGCAAAACTTAAGACACACCATCTATAATGCCTTAGTTAAACCACATCTACTGTACTTAATAGAAGTTTGGGGTAACGCTGCAAAAACTAAATTAGCTGATATCCAAGTGGTACAAAATAAAATAGTTAAAATACTTTTTCGCTATCCTCACCTTACACCGACAGACAAAATATATAAGGAAACCAAAATAATGACTATTAAACAGCTTTATGTATACAACACGTGTATTTTTGTTAAAAATAGTCTTAGTGGGAATATACACACTGATATAAATTTTACCCAAAGAAAACACCTCAGCAAACGTAACACCCGTCGAGCTAGTCTCCTTGTTCT
>DWGO01000653.1:0-11352 GCA_018247635.1 Eurytides dolicaon deicoon
TATATATATATATATATATATATACCCTATATATACGTATATAAACAAATATACATCAAATACATCAACCATCAAAAACCATCATCGTATACATCAAACCGTTAAATTCCATCATGGGAAATAAAAATTATATTATATTATATGACCATTGTGTAATTCATTTATTTGTTATAAAAAACAAAGTCGTATTACCGACTGTAATCGAAGGCGAAATGAAATCATTGTGAATATTTAATTAATTCAGTTTCGGTAAATTTTAGTGGGAAAAGCAAAAAAAAAAACAAACACCAGATAAATTTCATAATATTTTTTATTAAAACTTTCTCCTTATAAATCCATCGATTGCTAACATAATATAGAATAGAACGTACATAGAAGCCATGTCTCAAAGTGTAATATAAATACATACATAATTGTTTCGTATTGATGAGCGCGAATGACCTTACAACATGGCGTAACAACTTATGCAATGGGACGCAAAATCTATACTTCATTCGATAAAGTTAAACTGCATTTAACATATACCAAAACCAGTATGACGCATTATATAATAGAAAATTATATCGCACAAGAAAAAATAAACACCGATACAATAAACGTATAATAATAGTATACAAACTCGACCCATTCCATAAGTTCGTCACAGATTAAACAACGGTCGATAGAAAAAAAAGAAGAAAATAAAACAAAATATTCCAAAGGGAAAAAATGGCTATATTCAAATATGCGAGAATTATTTATATAAGGCCGTCAATGATTGACACATGATTGATTGGAGGAAAAACATTCGAAAAAATGGACGATTAGCGTATATTGTAAACGAAAAACAAAATCGTAACTAGTTAGAAGCATGTAAATATGAACCGTCACGTGACTCTCTATGCTTTGGAGATAAAACGACGCTACAAAAACTACACATACAGTTTCTAAAAGGCTGCCTAATAAAGTATGCAAATTAGGAATACGCGCGTATTGTCCGTGTAAACACCATCAAGGACGGTTCCGTCGTACACTAATTAAAAGGTAAAACAAAAATATTGCCAGCCTAGTTACCTAGTTGGCTAGAGTCTAGCCGCTAGACGAACGAAAAAAAGATTTTACGACCCAATCAAAAAAATACAAAACAACGCCATCTTGTAGTGAAAACCAATTACTTTTACAATTAGCATCAAATTATTTTTCTGATCAGGTCAAATTTTAAAAATGGAACACCTATATCATTCACAGGAAAATGATTATAACGTCTACACGTAAAGAGGATTATAAAAAACAATGATCAATAAGCAATTATGGCTCTTAATTAAAATTTATTTATCAAGTGCCATTTTGGACAAAATCCTGTGCAGTAAATTTCATCGTTTTTTCACAAGGCATTTTAAGATAGTTTACGATTACAGATCAGGCATGGCCAACGCTCAAATATCAAGTGAAGTAAGATAATGATTACGACATTGATTATTAAAATATATAGAATATGTATATTCTTATGAACACAACACTATGTTGGTATTATGACAGATACGGAGCAACGTTTTACAATTTCATTACAGTGATAATTAATATTATTATTATTATAAAGGAAAACAAAAAAATAAACCAAAAGGAAAAGAGGGAAATAGTAGGCATAGATTATAATTTTTTTTCAAAGCTAACTACTTATATTACAAAAGTCGTTTATGCATGTTGTTTAAATAACTTATCATTTATTTATTTATTAATAATTATATTATTATTGTATTTATTAAGCGACGATGTTAGTTGTAGCGCCTAGCCAAGTCGCTAGATTTACTGGGGACTGTGACATCAAAAAATCACTTTAGAATTATAGGTAATTTGATAAATATTTCTAGTCGGATCGAAGCAATTTGAAAAACTGTCTTGGTGCTTCTCGAAAAATCTCTGGCACCTTCGCAAAACTTTCACCCCGCCCCATATTAAGTTTATAATCTGCAATTTTCGGCGGAATTCCGCCATTTTGGTACTATTTGGCGCGTTTTTTTAAACATCCCAAGGCGTTCACTCGAGTTGTGCATAGATAAATATAATATAGTTATTAGCTATAGTCATATAGCTTATATTATAAACTCCCATCAATTTCAAATTTTAACATGTAGCTCGATACAAAGGCTAACTAATAGCACACTACGGAGTTTAGTAGTTTTAGTAATGTTTAAATTTTCTCTATGGTAACAACGTAGACAACATTTATCTACACCGATGATCTATTTTACACGAAGGCAATACAATTTATTTTCAACAACGCACTAATAATAGGATCAAAATATAATTTATAGAATTGATGTCAGAATTTACATACTTATATATTTTATTTTGTAATAAAAATGTCAATATGGTACTAGTGAAATTCATTATGAAGCTTCGAATAGGCAATGGTACTAAACGGTTTACTTCTTTTTATTATTATAGAGTTAAGAGTATCTGATTATTTCGTATAGTTAGGGATATGTTCGACCGAACTGGCGTCAATTTCGCGCATTTTGTCGTTGGATAAAACACGACTCAAACTCGAGATATATAAATACTATATATTCATGGCGCAACAGTTACTCTCTTATGTCGTTCGTCTCACTCGTAATTTTGACGGCAGCAAAGAATAAAAAGACAAGTGCATTTTTACGAAATTCACGTTTTACATAATTGATTAAAGAATTTTTATATTTATCTGATTTATAATGCGTATAAAAGACGCGGTTTTAATACTCTCCTGAAAACCAGTGTTTTTGTAGATGTCCGTTTCCTCCTTGCTGCCGTCGATGTGATAAGCAAATTAAAAAAAAAAACATCACAATAAATAAAGGGCCATACGACTTGAACATTTGCAATGCAGCGTTCTCTGTTTGTACACAACCTGTTACGACGGAATCAAAGCAAAACACGACCAATGGAGGATAAGGAAAAGTTGAACTAGTCCCCGATTATATGTTCGTGTGTAGTGTTACCTCTCAGTTTTAACGCGAACAAACAGACGCGATTTGATCATGTCATATATATATATATAATATATGGTATATTTAGCGACAAAGCTCATTCGAACGTTCGCACTCGAAATTGCGACATAAATGCATTAATTGATTAATAATTACACTTCATTAAACAGAGCACTCCTCGATTGTACTATTCCGCTGCGTACTCTTCCACTCAAAGGCCAAACTGTTGCTGTCTCTTTCTCACTCACAGGCTCCGATTTAGAGTGAAAGAGACGCCGAATAGTCCCCCACGGAGGCAATGTGACGTTCCCAACGCATACATATTGGCTGTTTCACGTCTTTAATTACACAATTAATATTAAAGAGACGACTAAATAAATAAACCGGTAACAAATAACGTACGTAGCGTCGTCCGGGCAAAAAAAAAACAATTATTAAATTACCATCAACCTAAATTATTTCGGCCTATATAAAATAAACCGAACCTTCGAAAATTCCAAGTCAGTCGTATCGCTTCGTGAAATAACAAACCGTTCAAATAAATACAAGCGAAAACTTTAGCACCTCACCAATTGATTAACGATCTATATTAAGAAGAATGTTTGAAACTAAGAAGGATGCTCGCAGATAGAATTATTGCAAAATCCATTGTCAAATAAGCGATAAATACAACAATAGCTAATTAGTTCCGCAAAGTGCCGTATACTGCGAGCGATTTTCGACTTTACCGCTTGATATTAGGGTTCGAAGTCCGCTGCACTGCGATTAATATAATAATAGCTAGCGAGCGCTTTTTGCCTTTGAATAGGATTCAAAGTCCGCTGTGCGGCGGGCCGTCCAGCCAATATATACGCAATGAAAACATTCAATTTCCGACCTTAACGCCAAATACTCTAGATCGCATTCTGCAACGTCAACGGGTGGCCGTGTGTGGCCGAGTGGCCGTTGTGCGTCGTGAAGTCGTCGTCTAGCAGCTTGGGCACCTCGACCATTTTCTGGCCGTGGTCGTGGCCGTGGCCGTGCCGCTCCTCGGAGCTGCGCTCGTTCTGTATGAAGTCGGCCGACAAATGGCCGACGTGGTCGACGTGCCGGTTGCCGTTGTTCGTCGGCGCGTTGTCGTCCGGCTGTGGGCCGCTCGTGTCCTTGCTCTGAAAGGCGATACGGTTAATTAAAAAAAAAAAACAAACATTGATTATATGTTTTTGATATCGTTGGCGCTCAGAAGTCAATAATTTTTTTGACATTTTCCGATTTTTGTAAATTTTGATGAAATAATTAATATTTTTCATCTCGCAGTTTCCACTTAGAAAAAAGATTTTATACACTTTTCTTATCAAATTACTAAACCAAGGTTTCGTGTGTAATGTAGTCATATAGTAGTAATGTATGAAAAACATAATTTTTTTGTTCTCCAGACTTAACCGCATTGGCTTCTGAACGACTCATATAATCGTCCTAGTTTTTTTTATTAGATAAAGTGAGGAGAAGAGCTATATAATAACACAGTGCCACACAGAACCTGCTTGGCCCTGCGCTGCGTTTGTCACTCGGAAGTTTACGATGCGCTATCTCTATACCCAATAATTATGCTGGCATCATTGCTCTCCGGAACCGGAACACAGCAGCGTTTACGCATTACTGTTTAACGATTGAATAATTCGCAGTGGTACCACCCCTAATGGACTCTGCAAAAGAGTCCTAAAAGAAATAATATGTCCGGAGAGGACACGGTAATAATTTAGTAGTACTCACATCGCGTTTGTCGGACATGTTCGGCGTGAGCGCGGCCACGTTACCGTTGTTCGCGCCATCCGCCTGTCGTGACTCTGGCTGCTCTTGCTGTGGCAAAAAAAAAATTAACGAGATAAAGTGACGATACGAGCAAGTCTGCGTGCTTGGTGGTAAGCGTCACGCCTGTTGTGCTTAAACACTACTGCTTGGCGGCAGAATATCTGGCAATACAATGGTATCATTCCAGGTGGACTCTGTAAGAGTCCTACCACTTCAGAAGAATACGTTGCTAAATAGTGCTGTTACGAAGTAGCTTACCATTAGGCCACACGACTTGCTCGTCTTATTCCTTTAATAAATTCAAATATATCTTTATTCAAATAGGCTATTATAAGCACTTTCAAATCGTCACATTTTTAAATGTCAATGTTGTCAGTCCGCAGAGAACCAACCACCGACTCCGCCAGAGAGAAACTCTACAGTTGCTTTTTTTAGAAGAAAAACGTCCCCCACCTGACTAGGGGCGAGCTGCAAAAGGTCCGCCGTGTACACGTTGCCATTGTCTGCCACCGGCGCTGTTACGGAGACGGAGACGTGCTCCGTCACGGGCACGTGCTGCTCTGTGGGCACTAACAGCTCGTGCTCTGGCTTAGGTACGTGCTGCTCCATTGACGTTGGCACGTGCGGCTCCATTGACGTTGACACGTGCTCCTCTACCGACGCGGAATGCTGCTGCACCGACGAAGTGTACTCCTCCACCGACGCGGACTGCTGTTGTACCGACGAAGTGTGCTGCTCTACAGACGCGGACTGCTGTTGCACCGACGAAGTATGTTGTTCCACCGACAAAGTGTGCTGCTCTACAGAGGTTTGATGGCCGGCCGCGACTGTACATTAGGTATGAGCAAATTAAAGAAATATAAATCTATAAGTATCGTATCGATATTCTAAGGTAGTATCGACATTTATCGAGTGTAAAATGACGATGTTTCGATATATCGATAGTTATAAGATAATACAATAAACTTAGAAATACTCGTAAAAAATTATCCATGATTTTTGAAGAATCTAATTATTACCTACTCATACATTAACTATTGTTTAATACGTACAGTTTATTACTCATAACTTCAAAAAATATCGCATTTTGATGTATCGAAACCTAAATCGACTATCGACGACAATTATAGATTGTTTTATAAAATACATTGATATCATTTGTCCAAGAATCCGTTTGTCCAAGTCCAATTGGGGCGGTACTACTGCATTGTCAGTTATTCTGCCGCCAAGCAGTAGTGTGTAAGCACTACTGTGTTCCCGTTTTAAAGGCAATGATGCCAACGAAATTACAGGGCAAAGAGATAGACCATCTTATATATCTGTGATAGATCATCTAATATATCTATAATTGTAAAAACAATTTTTTATTAAAAAAAGAGAGTTAAAAGTTCCGCTGAGTTTCTTTCGCCTGTTCTTCTCAGGACTGAGGCATTTTTAGAGGCATTTAGGTGGTAAATATTATGTTTATCGTAAACCAATCTAATTTTGAATAAAATTTTTTTGACTTTTGACTTTTGTGTATCGACCGCAGCACAGAGCACGCTTTGTGTGGTGGTGGTGTCTTGTTATGGGCAGGCATGACACTTACCATCAGGCGCACGATTTGTTCGCCTCGTCACTATCTCCTAAAAAATAAAATCTTACTCGTACCTTGCTCATTTGCTTGTGGCATGTTTTTAGTATCAGCGGTCGATTGTTCATCCTTTGACGGTGTGCTGCTGGCTTCGGACTTTTGACTCGGCTGCGTAGAGTCGTGCTCGTCTTTGTTCGTTTGTTCCTGTTGCTGTTGTTGTTCCATCGCTGGTGTGGGAGCGACCGTGTTTGTTTGCGTTGGCGCTTGTTCGCTGGACGGCTGAGGCGTCTCTTGTGCTTTGTTGCTCTGTTGTTTCTTTTCCTCTTCTGCTTGCTGTTGGAAAGAGAGAGAGAGAGATGTTAAATTTTGTGTGTAAAAAGATTTACTACTGCTTGGCGACAGAATATCTCACTTACCAGTAGTAAGTAAGAAAATCCCCGTCAGACCACGAGCGGTGGTCTAGTATACAGTATAGTGGTACAGTAATGTGAAGCGCACTACTACCAAATTAGAATTTTTTACGAGATAAAGTGACGAGACGAGCAAGTCGTGCGCCTGATGGTAAGCATCACGCCTGTCCATAACAACACAGTACCACACAGAGCGTGCTTGTGCAGAGGCTCGGTGCTGCGCTCATCACCCTTTAGTTGGTTTATCTCTTTGCCCTGTTCAGGCAGATTATCTTTTAGCTAACCTGCCTGAAACAGAATTAATTCTTCTTCTTAGTCGTGCACTCTTGACAGAGTGGCCGTGGTCATGTCACGATCGATTTACGAGTCATGGCAGCTCTCGTGACCTGTCTCCATGTGGTTCTGTTTTTGGCTAAGTGAGAGCAGTCATTGACAGAGTTTTCAGTGACGGATTTAATGTGGTCTGTCCATAGTGTTGGAGAGTGGCTTTGATATCTTTTGCCCTCTATTTTTCCTTGTACCACCTAGCGTCCCACAGAGACGGGTGAGGTTTTTTTACGAGATAAAGTGACGCGACGAGCAAGTCGTGCGCTCATAACAACACAGTACCACACAGAGCGTGTTTGGCTCTATACTGCGCTCGTCGCCCAGAGGTATCAGATGGTCTATCTCTTTGTCCTGTATTTGCACTGGCATCTTTGCCCTTCATGCCGGAACACAGTAGTGCTTACACACTCCGGATTGGCGGCAGAATATCTGGCAATACAGTGGTCCGCCCCCGCTTACTTATAGAAAATTATATATAAGAAAGCATTAAAGCCAGTAAGATAGATTCTTCGAAAAACCGTTATAAATTTAACCGTTCGTTCATCTTTGTAGCATAATCCGCTTTAGCTTGTCCTATAAACACAAGCTGTAGAGGATGTTGCGCGTGTAGATTTATTTAATAGTATTAGCCTAGTTTATAAGAAGCCTTTTAGTCCCGTAAACTCATTTGTCGTGTATCATCGGTGCTTGTGAACTCTCCTGTTAGCGGTATTTTTTAAAAATAGTATGAGAGATTGATGACCAGACATTCGTAGTTGAAGTGGGTTCGAATGCTAGTGAAGGGCGTTTATTAATAAGATAAAGTGACGAGACGAGCAAGTTGTGAGCCTGATGGTAAGCGAGACACTTGGCCACAAGAACACCGTGTTACAGAATCCACGCCAGTTACTGCTTGGCGATTGATAACTGGCAACGCAGTATTATCACTCCAGGCGAATTCTGTAAGCCCTACCACTTACAAACAATGAAAAAATCAATTTAATTGGTTGGTAGAAAGTTTTTTTTACGAGATAAAGTGATGTCGTTCGCCTGATGGAAAGCATCACGCCTGCCCAAAACACAGTACCACAGAAAGCGTGCTTGGCTGTGCTACGCTCGTCACCCAGAGATGAGAGAGAGATAAAATGGTCTATCTATACACCCTGTATGACATCATTGCCCTTCAGACCGATACACAATTCTGCTTGTACTCTATTGTTTGGCGGCAGAATATCGGGCATTGCAGTGGTACCGCCCCAGTCGGATTCTACAACAGTCCTACCAGTTAATGATTTCTTCTATTTCCACGAATACTTGGCATTATAAAATTAAACTATTTACGGATTTTATCGCGTTTATTCTGAAGCCATGAACGCTGTAAAGTGTTTGAAACGTCGGGAAGTTATAAAATTATAAATTTAAAATAAACGCGATAAAATCCGTAAATAGATTTATTTTTTAACCTATAAACACTTCCGGATGTGAAATATTAATAATGTTACTCTGTTAAATAGGCACAAATAAGGAAAAATTAATATTAAATAGTTCACAGCAAACACTGAAGGCACATAAGAAGAAATTAAATTTCAAGAATACATGCTTCGGCTTTAAACGCTCTACCTTACTCTACCCTATATCGTAAATGGATCATGGGTAAAATATTTTCTCGATTATACATATAATGACTACAGCTCCATAACACTATAGTTAAAAGCATACTTTTAAGAAATACAAAAATCATACAAGTTCGTACCGACAATTAAATCTTGCATATGATATAATGTTGTATGAAACTATTAAAGAAATACTAAAAAGGAGAGCGTATACTGCATTCTTGGGTATCGAAGGTAACTTGTAACAGCGCAGCTCTGTAAGTTGGAAAGCTTTAGTAACATTTTGCATTCGCCTTCCCAAGGAACGCGTGTCGAACCAGAGCAATATTTCTCTGCTAACGTTTCCATTGGGAGCTTAAAGAATATATTACGCAGTTTATCGCCCCGAATGTTATCGAATTGAAACTTTGTAGACGTGTTGACGTTGGGGAAAAACTCATGAATTATAATATTTTTTCTTGTATTATATTACTCGATAATACTTAATTTCTGACGTTTAAGTACAAATATTTTTATATTATATGACGAGGCGAACAATTCAGGCGCCTGATTGTAAGTGAGACGTCTAGTTAAAAAATAGGTGAGATGATTGTCCATTCTATAGTGAGGTCAGATATAACTTACGATAGTCATTATATAAGTCTTAAAGCAAACCCTTATAGTGTACTAAATGTGTGAGGTCGTCTTAAACTGACCCCAAATTTGGAAATTTATTTTTACGTAAGAAATGAAACAATAGGAAAACTTAACGATATGCACATTATCACCACCATTCCAGTTTAAATATACCATTTTAGTATACATTTAATACCCTGAGTTACCAGCTCCACTTGTTATAGAAATTTAATATTTTAGTTAAATATTTAATTACTAAAAGTGATTATCAACAAGGAGTCTACCCGGATCTATCAACTACAATAATTGCACAAACTCTCTCTCTCTCTCTCTCTCACATTCTCTCTCGGTGCGCCGGTTTCCTCAACTTTGCAGGTCATGACAGAGCATCAGGGACCGTGGTATGGTGGGGATCAGATCAGCCCAGACTATGGGGTTTCCCCCTCCCGGCGTTGTCCGTTCTATTTAGTCCTTTACTTGGTTATCTAAGCTGTCACTGTTCTTTCTTTAAATGTGGCCTAAGTACTCGAAAGTCCTATGAAAACAGATGGTGAAGGTCTCTTGTGCATAAAGTAGATATTAATTGTTTTAATGTCATTATCATTATCATACATTGTCATTACATATCGAACAAAACTTACATATTCAACGATGAAAGAGTTAGCGAAGAAGGCAGTAACATGTTGAGAAGTTTTAAATTAGAAGTCGAGCATGAGGGTAAATATGATAGAGTAAATATTTCTTAGTAAAATAATTTTAAAATGAGGAAGCATCAGCTCTTTATTGTTTTTCATAACGTCTTTATTGCCCACAACTCTCATCAATGCTGTTCTACGAGTACATAAAATTGTAAGCCAGTCGGTCAACGGCACATTTATAGCCTTTGGAAAAATAATTTTTCATGACCCCCTTATTGCTGCAGCGGATTATCATTTTTCCACATCTCTCTCAATAGTTCCATTTTTTATATAAAAAAATTACGAGTACCTAAGTTGTACGCCTGCAACATATGCTGTGTATTTTAAATTATAATGATTAAAAACTTTTGTCTTGGAGATAGCAGGCTTATAATTAAATTCTCTTAAGACTTTTATAATAATAAATTATTGTTCCAAATTGTAATACAATTTTAGAAATAATAATCAATAATAATCGGTAAAACATTATGCAAAAATAAGCAGCTCCCCATAATCTGGAACGGGATCAAGTATCCCTTACAATGGTGGTTTTCAGCCGCTCCCTGAGATAATATGTGGGAGTGAGGTGTTACCTATATCCTCCCAATTGGTGGTTTTAAAGTTTAAATTCTTTTATTTATTTCCAACACTTTCGCCATTTTCAGTAGATAATCTGCAATAAATACAAAACACATTATTGCATATACAGTTTTTTTTTTTATTTTAAGTGTTAGTTAATTACTTGTTTGGTCTTTCGTTTTTTTTCTTATTTCCTTTTTTAAAAACTCAACGTTTTATCAACAAGATATTAACTCATTGACTTTGTTATATCTCTCTTTTCATTCTTCGACTTTTATAACCTAGACAGTATTGTTTCCATTTAAATTACGCCATAGTTTATGTTATTATATTTTTATTTTACTTTATATACATATCCACTATCCATTTCGCTTTATAATATAAAAGGAAAGTCCTTGTTCAGACAAAACCTAAACCCAATTTTATCGATGGCAAATTCTGATGTTCTGTATATATTACACAGAAACTAAAACAATAAACAAATTAAAATAGAATCACCTCAGACTCAGGTGGTCATACATAAACCGTAATCGTATTAAGTGAACTTGAATGTATATCAAGGCTCTTACATTTTATACAATAACTGTAAGAGGGAGGACTCTTGAGAGGGAGGAGTCCGACTGGGGATGTACCACTGCATTGCCAGATATTCTGCTGCAAAGCAGTAATGTGTAAGCACTACTGTTCCGGTTTGAAAGGCAATGATGCCAGTGCAATTACAGGGCAAAGAGATAGACCATCTAATATCTCTGGTTGACGAGCGCAACACAGAAACAAACACGCTCTGTGTGGTACTGCGTTGTTATGGACAGATGTGACGCTTACCATCAGGCGCACGAC
>DWGO01000654.1:0-11352 GCA_018247635.1 Eurytides dolicaon deicoon
CCGGAACACACTACTGCTTGGCGGCAGAATATCTGGCAATGCAGTGGTACCGCCTCAGTCAGACTCTAGTCCTACCACTTGTAATAGCATTGGTTTAAAATTAAGGTGTCTATCTCGTATGTTACTTAAGTTAATACAAAAACTTATCAATGCGATGGACGTTTTAATAAAAAAAAATGTAAGACTATGTATAATTTACAAGCAGCGATATCGATTATTGGAACGCGTTTCAGAAATATCTACTGTAAGGCAGTTAGTTGGCCCTTTGAACTTGATCCTATTATCAAATGTGGCTACGAGCTCGAAAATTATATCAGAGACGCCGCATTCCGTATCCCTGCACACACAGTACTTTCACACGCACACAACTAAGATAATAGGTAGGTAATTTCTATAACAATTTTATACATCCTTGCAAAATCGTCTAGTAAAGAATTAAATTTGGACTGTATTTACATATTTCAACACATGAAGTAATCTATAAGTTAGAAGATTAGCATGTTTTATGCATTATAATTGTTATTGTTTTCTTTTTCAAAATTAGGATCTAAATTATTTACAACAAACCTAGGTTTTATTCTCCGCTCTACTTGTTCTTCAAAATAAGAAATTAATGTTTAAACCCAACCGAAACGATCCTTTGTTTTTTTTTCTGCGTGACAGAAGTACAAACCAATAGGCTAAAAAACAAACTTTCAGATTTATAATAAAATTAAAAAAGTAAAGATAGCAAAACGTCATAATTTAAGTAGCAGTGTTGCCGTTATTCTTGCTTATGTATTGTTAAAGCGCTAAGTATAAAGTATTAAATTATTCCACAGAGAATAAATGAAATTTATGATATTGACATTGTTTTTTTTTTACACTTTCATACACTAGAATCCTTAATTTGTAAGCGAAATAACACCTTGAACGCTTTGATAAATCAACTCACATATGTACTAATAGTTTATCAGATAAATGCATATCTACGAGGTTACATACGTCTATACAAATGATCTTTAACAAAATTTTATAATCTGTACATAGTATTTGGTGGCATTTCTAGTAAAGTTAGTGTACTCGTAAGCTAATTATATATTTTTGAACATAACAACTCTCTTTTAAGAAATTAAATTAGGGAACCAACGAGCCATGCGTCTGATAGTAATCGAAATGTGTACCCATGATAATTCAGCACCACACAGTAGGTACTTTGAATTGAACAAAATTTCTTGGCTCAGGGGATTCGTCACCCAGATATGTAGGATGGTTTATCTCTATTCCCAGTCATTATACTAGAAACATTGGACTTGAACCCGATACGTAATGGTGCTTGCACATTATTGCTTGGCGGTAGAATTTTCGACGTGACCTTAGATGTACTCTAAGCCTTACCACTACAGTTGCGTCAATAGATATAAATAATACGTAATGAAATCAAATCATATTAGATTAAGCTAACAATTTGAAACTCCACATTAGAGACTTTTTATTATGAAACATGGATCCGGCGAGAGGGTTAACCTGTTTTTAGTGGCTCCTCCCGCACAGGGACAACATACATTGGCAATCCTTAAAATCGAACCTCGTTACTTCGATTATAGATGGATCTGGAAAAATTCTACCCCATCCGATCAGCGGATGTCCTAACCAATAGACCGACAGTTCTCTACCAATCCGTCTATAAACGATCCTGAACGAAACTACAATCCGTGTTGGAGCGGCGACATTGTCAGCGGACTAGTGTGGCGTGCTCCTAATCTAGGCGCGCACACAAACGTAAAGTCGCGATGAAGGGAGCGCGGGCGCACACGAACGCACGCACACAGACGCGCAGCAGACACGAATATTGCTCGCTATGCTAATGCAGCGGAGATTGGGCAGGTCGTTGGCCGCTCCCGGACGCCGCGCTACAAAGTCTTTCGGCGGAACCCGTCGCGCACCCTCGCCGTCCGATTTATCTTTAGATCCTTCAAGAATTCTCTGCCCGCTCCATTGTAGTGCATTGCATTCGAGAAATACATAGATTTGGCGCTATACCCCAAAAATTACTCTTCTAAAGTTTCACGCTAATCTAGAGTTTCACCTAATCTAGTAAATGTTAGTACAAATTCAATTGACTGCAAAACGTTTGCAGTCAATTGAATTCTAAATTCTAATCTGATTGTCTGAAAAGGATGTTGATTCATATGCTTGCTATATACCATGAAATAGACGAACGCTTTTTAACGGTTGTCTAATACCACATTTGTTAATGAAGATATTGGGATATTTCTTTGCAATTACCGCTTACTAAATATTTGTTAACTAAGTTTAGGTCATGGTTTATTTGTACTCGAAGACTGCGAAATTTGAAGGTCTTTATATATTATTGTATTTTAAGAAGCGCATCGGTTAAATTTCTTTATATTCAAAGATATAATACGAAGTAAGTGAAACCCATCCAAAAATAAATTAATTCAATGCCAGATAAGAGCTTACGCCTTTAAATGCTGCCGATAGTGTTCGAGAAGTTTCCGACTATTTAGATAGTAGAAAGTTAAGTTCCAGAACCTCTTTTTATAGAACATTTGTACTCGTTATTAGGTTGTATTCGTTGGGATATCCGATGCCCTCGCGTTGTTATTAAAGTAAATAATGTTAATATCATATTAGAAAGTCGGCGCGACATGCGGACGAATTTAAAATTGGTCTGTGGTCGCGTCATCGCTGGCCAGTGGCCTTGAGTGCAACGCGGGCGCGATAGATTAGTTACACACACATGGCCAACGTCGTAATAGCTGCGTGCGTCCAAGAAGGGCTGATTGTCGCATCTAGGAGCGGGTTTACAACGAGCCATCGTATACTTTTTTTTAAACACGGACATTGCACTATAGTTAACTCTATACACATAGCTTTATAAACAATTTTTATTAAAAATATCATAAAGCCGATAGTTGAAGAAAATAATGAAAATCAGTTTCAGAATAATAGACGAAAACAGACTCTACAATATAACATTAAACATTAAACATTTTAATGAAAAAAGCTGCCTGTTTTACAAGTATTTCAGCTGATTATATGTTTGACCATGGGTTTGACGTTAGGCATATGGCTTGTGTATTTCCAACAATTGACAAAGGCGGCTCACTTATTGGACAAAATCGATACAGAACTTATTTGTATTTTACGCAGGTACACCGTGGAACATTTTCTGGAAGCATCCTATTTATACATTAAAAACTAAATGTCAGCAGTTATTCCCATTAGCAATACACAGTGCATAACAATAAGTTTAATCTTGTATCTTATATAAACTGACTTTGATGCTTTCAGTCTATGCGGCTCTATAAAGCTTCATTGGATCACCGAACCCGTGGAGATGCTAAGTTTCCACGAGTTGGATTGAGCTTAATCACGTAGATAAAATCACATTGAGTATGTAGCTCAAAAACATTAAGTTCCTCTTCTGTTTAAAGAACGTGATAGGTAGGTATACCACCTACCTAAACCTATTACGAAGTGGAACGTAGCACCTGGATCCACTCGACAACGTAAATCGATTTCATGTACGAACAAACTGCGAGGTAACGAAAATAGATCGAGCTCGTAAAAATTGCATCGCTATTACCGTGTCGACTCAGTCGACGGGTATCGAAAACAGGTCACTTATATTTATTAATTAGAGAGCTTAGAGCACCAGGAATAGGTTAGTATCTTTTAGTTCTCAAACCAAGTCGATTTGAACGAAACTGTTCAATTATAGCACAGGTAATGCTAGACTGAAGAAGTACTTACTCTCCCTACTAAAAACCCTCCCGACTCCCTTCTTCAACTCATTTGTGTCTTGAGTTAACTAAAGCTTACCCTCTTAAAGTTAACCTAACTGGAATTATGGGCGTTGGTTGATAACTTACCAGTTATTAGGACTCTTTTGCAGAGTCCCCCTTACGATAATATGCGTTCCAATTGTTTAGCAGCAGTTGTACAGCAGACATGTTAAAACCAAGCAGAGTTTTTAACTGTTGTGATAATGAAGGAAAAAACTGCGTGGGACTGTGTTATGGGCAGGTGTGTCACTTACCATCAAGTGCATAGCTTGCTAATCCCGGCGGTTAGTTTTTAATAATAAACCAAGGGCAGCGTCTCTCTATACAATGTGGCCAATACTTAAAAGCCAACATCGCGCATCGCTATGAAAAATATGTGATGCATCTCCTATGCCAGTTCCCGTGAAAGTACACCGTCTGCAGCCTTGACTCGACCCTTTCCCTCGTCCATCAAACCAGCGGCCGCTCTCACAATTACCGTTTTTTTTTTCTCCAACCGTAAATTATTTATTCGGACTTATCTCTAATACTTTATTCGTTGCATGTCGAAAATATATTTTAATGGATGCGTTTAATCGGTAACGTATTTCGGGATTTTTGTCAACAATAAACGACTTCATGACTGATAGAAAAATGGACAACCCGTGGCAATAAACAGGACAAAATTCAACCATAACACGAGGTTTAAAAGAAATGCAAATTTCATTCGCTAACAGACTGTCTGTCGATCCGATGTTGGTGATTATTTCTTCAAAATTACGTTGATATGTAGTACTTAGGTTGATATGTAGACGATGTGTATTGGTAGATTCTAGTACATTCGACAGTAGGTAGGCGTTGTTAGGGCTGTCTCGCATCCTGGCGTCGTCGGTAAAGGCGGGGGTGGGACGTAAGTGCGGGCGGGGCGTCCGAGCGAGAGGTTATTTCGGTATGCACATTGCATAGGCCGCCATGATGCACTTGCCACTCGAAATAGTCAGGTCAGGGACCGCGTGCATGCCACGATTCCTGCCCAAGGTCAAGAGTCCGCCGACACCCCGCCGCCGCCGCTCCGTGTGTCGCATTACCTCGCCACCATCCCGCCAACGTAAACTCGGTTAATGGGCCTCGTGATACACAGACAGGTATCAGTTATGATACGACTTTTAGACTCGTCTACTCTAAGGCGGACCGTGATTTGGGAAAGATCCTGGTCCAATACTAATTTGCAGGTCTGATGTTTAATCGATCAAAAAAAATTATTTGATTTTCTCCATTTTTTCATTCATCCAAGTGACTTTGGGCTACATGCCAAAAAGTCCTTATGTAGATCCGTGGCGGTGTTCTGATCAATTTTATTTCATACCGACAAATTTATTTGAATGAATGACAATAATTGTTACCTACTTAAAATTAGAAATGCGAAAGTTTTCGTTATATTTTTGGCTTGTCTTACTTTTACGTAGCAATTTGTCAATAAATTCGTGTCATACTATACATGGCATTATGACAGAGAACTGACATTCTATCCAGAAAAAAAACCCAAGAAAATCAAGATAAAGCATTAGTTTCAAAGTGCATTTCTGTTATTAAATTGAAACGTTATAATAGTCAGATACAGCAGCAACGCGCACAATGGAATTGTTGTGAGTTTTGTTTATCAACACTAATGTTGGCAAACGTGACCCTACGAATATTTAATCGATTATTAATTGCAAATAATTGTTTACTGTCTCACGATAATATTTCAGAGTGCACAGTGAACAAAAGACTCTAGAAATTTGCGATAAGAGCAATCATTCTCGCGACACAATCGTATATAACCAAAAACAACATATTTAAATGCGTTTCCGCAAGCTGATAAGGCATCCATAATTCAGTGCACTCAAAATGGCTAACCTAATTCACTTGCGTCATTGTTAAAATAAGTGAAAAATATTAGTAGCGCAATATTACGACATCGCTACGAATTAATCGATCTATCGATTAAAATCACTATCTTAAGTACCAAACTGTATTTTTCACATTGGTTTATTGATGTCGTTAATTTTAGCTTGCAACGATATTGCGATAAGTGATGTGGATTTTATTGCGCATACAATTTGATATAAAGATGTAAATACGAGTACATAGGTGGATAACATAACACGTTCCACCAGCGAGTAACATAATAACAGGATTCACCCTCGTGTTTGTTGGCGTGCATTTTTATGGTTTCAGCTTCCTTTGGGTTTGGTCATCGACACCGCGGCGTAAGGGAGACCTTAAAGCCAAATGCCGCTAATTAATAGGACATGCCTATCCTTTATTTTAGCCTGCTCGAAAATCGAACTTATACAAAAGTTACTAAGGGATACTACAAAATATCTTACGTTTAAAAAAAATAATAGCCGTAAACAAAAGATAATCAAAATTGAAGTATGATAATTAAATACAGAATTACATGAACGCAAATATCAGTCAAATTGTAAAAGTTTTAGGTTATTATACGAAAGGCATGTAAATAGGCCTGAAAGGTAAATAAGATCGTTTCAATATAAAATAAAATAAAAAATGAAACGAAGCGGATACATTAAACGTTATTGTATCAAGGATTTTTTTTTATTAACTTCGTAATGGGAAGATACGCAGGCGAAGAGGGCTTATACAAGACATCTCTGCGATGTTGGCGAGGACATTGCACTTCTGATACCTCCTCCCGCGGCGGTTTGGTCCTTGCTCCCCCCTCGGGGGCCCTTCGAAACTGGCTAGCCAATGTAGCCCCTCCCAACCGGATTTCACTATTTAGTCACCCGATGGACGTTGAATGTTTATTTGGAGGATGACGATGCGTTTTCGGGCTCACGATTCGCTTCGTTGAATTCATTGTACTTTATTTAGCAAATGTCGTATGAATATTGATACCTCGTCATCCGTTTTATAGTAAAACAATCGCCTATTTATTCTTATTAGACAACTTGTAACTGTCAACACTATAAATTAAAGTTCTGTTCGTGCATGGGAAAGTTATGCAAGAGAAATTAGGAAATAATTCAAACTTTTTATTCATTCTCATATTAATTAAATATGAGGACGAGGAGTAGCATAAAGTGTACAGCTGCGAAACTTCTAGAACATTGAGTATACGGATGGGGCCATTTTATCGTGTTGTCTGTTTAACATTGAATGAAGGGATTGCATCAACAAGCATCGCATCGGCTCCGTGCCGCCGTCTATTGAAGCGGTGTAGCGTTTCCCGTTACGTTCTATGTATCGCGATACATAGTGTCTATTTACCGATTCCGCTTGGCCGGTAGGGACAACATATTAATAACTACCAAATTAATGTAATGATTTGTCATACTGCACACAGTCATATATGTAAAAAGTTAGCGATTAAGATTGAATTAATTCACGACTATATAAAGTTGTATAATAATATTATTTACTAGTGAACTGCAGAGCTCGAAAAGAGTAATTCTAATATTTTATAATATTTTATAAATTCCCCATAATGCATAACAACTTTTATACACTTAAATTGCAAATAAACATTTGAATTTGAATTTACCTCATAATTCGGGGTCGAGGTACTAAGTGCTATACATGGCTTAAAACTTGGTTAATTGTATTATTTACAATAGCCTTAAAGATAATATTAACACCCACTCTCTAAGTTAATAAATACAACAATACAATGGTTGAAAAATGAGTGACTTTCAAATCTTACGACCTTTTACAAACGAATAAAAAATCAAACATTCTCTAAATGCTCCTCCTCTAATTTTCAATAATGAAACAAACTGATAATAATGCTTTTTAAAATAGAAACAATAATTTAAAGTTTTTTTTTTAATTTTCTGCTGTCCGTACTTCAGACGTGACGAGTGTGGTCCGTCCTGCCTCAACAGGCGGCGGGTTCACCGCGGCCGGCGCGCTTCTGACGTCAACGCTTCCTGGCTTCGTTACTAAACGATTATGAAGAAAAAAAAATCATAACAAATACTAACACGGGGCCGCCACGGGGAAATATTCCCTCTAAAAATAGCAGCACCTTCGTCGATCGAAGATTAATATTTTTAATCTGTAGTGAGCTACAGTGTCTATGATTCTGTTACTAAGCAACACGTTTTAGCGTTCGATATGAGATCTGTGTTCGTCGATCAAAGATTGATATTTTGAATCTATAACTCAAGTCGATACTTCTGTTTATATTTCACACAAAAACAAAATAATAATTTAATTGAACAAAAATATTCAATGAATTCAATGGTGATTAAGTTACTTTTATACGTTTGTGGTTGGTATCAAATCGTAGCTTTAAAATCGTAAAATAAACGGGCAATATTTCTAAATTAATTAATCGTTCTAAACAGTACTAATGCACTTTATTTCGTTTACACTTTTTACATACGTTAGTTTTAGAAGGTAATGTAAAGAAAAATAAGAAGACAATTAGGAACGGATAAAACTAGAAACGTTCTATGTTTGTTATTTTGCCGACACAAATTCTTCTAACATATTTGTTCTTCCATCACAAAAGCAAACTGGTTTTTTAGACAACTTTGCCTCGTGTATTTACGATAAATATTAAAATATTAAAATATAAAAACCAAAAAAAATATAATTAAATAAAGATATAGAAATATATATATCTCAATATAGAAAATATATATCTCAATAAATAGAAAGATCATTCTGTACTGTATAGAAGATTGAAAAATCTAATAGAGTTATTTCGTTTTAAATCGGTATTACGTATTGATGTCATTGCCGATGCTAATTTGCTTAAGATAAAGGAAACAAGGAGACAAAGGAAAGCAGTGTCAAATGTACATACATAAATCAGACAATCGCCATTGTGGATTTTGTGTGTTTATAAACTTAAATCAAATATAGTCCTGCTCATAAGAATTTATCAATAAAAAATTATGCCCTAAGGACTATGTACGTAAATATTGAAATTCCATACCTTCCAAATATCTGTATACTCAAAAAGGGGGTTTCTAAGTCTTGCAGAGCCCGAGTAAAGCGGTACCACTGCATTGTCAGTTATTCTGCCGCCAAGCAGTAGTGTGTAAGCACTACTATGTTCCAATTTGAAGGGCAATGATGCCAGAGTAATTACAGGGCAAAGAGATAGACCATCTTATATCTCTTGGTAACGAGCGCAGCACAGAGTTAAGCACGCTCTGTGTGGTACTATGTTATTATGGGCAGACGTGACGTTTACCATCAGGCGCACGACTTGTCCGTCTTGTCACTTTATCTCGTAAAATAAAAAAATAAAAGATTATTGTACTTCAAAGTCAAACAATATTCATAGAAATCGGTAACACTTTGTTTGGAAAGGTCGATTTTTTTCAATAGTGAAATTGTAACAAGATTTTGTTTACGTAACCTAAAGATCTCGCTGCTTTATTCGATAGCGATGGTTAGCAATGACAAAATACTCATTTTCAAATATCTTTTAAATATATTATCTTTCTATACTATAAATGCATTGGAGGGCCTGTCAGGTTAATCCTAGGGCACTTTGAAATGGGGCTAGGAGTAGAATAGTTGTCCATGCAACTACTGTGTTCCTCTATTAAAATTTTAACAATTATTACCGTTATAAACAACGTTGTGACCGCTTAAAAATCATATATTTACAATAATTAACATTGAATATGTAATCATCGTTTACATATTATTAACGGTCTAGGCCCTGTTTCTGTGCCTGCCGTAACCTGAACATCTTTTTTGTTTAAAAAAAAACGCTGCTCCTACTTTAAGGTACTAATATTTTGTCTTCTCAGAGCGTTTTATATACATATACTTCTCATGATCAAACACCCAGATCCATAGTAATTATATGTAGTTCATATAAATATAAAATATAAAAAAGTCAACAAATCTAAACTACACAATTATTACGTTGCAAAATCTCGAGAGTATAAATAAAAAGATAATTTTTATACACGCATTTCACTGTATTTTTTTTAATTACATAAAGTGGCGACGTGCTACACAGAACGCTTCTTGTATCTTGTATAAACTAACATTGATGCTTTCAGTCTACGCGGCTCTACAAAGCTTTATCGGATCACTGAACCCGTGGAATTGTCCACGAGTTGGACAGGCACAGAACACGCTTGGCACTCCGCTGCACTCGTCGATCAGTTATTTAAAATGTTCTAACACCATGCCCCTGCTCTTCAAACCGGAACACAGTAACTGGCAATGCAGTGGTTCCACTGCAGACTGACTCAGCAAAAGTGTCCTACTATATAAAAGACACAAGTCTTTTATACTATTAACTTCAATAAGGTATAACAAAATCTCTAATGAGCAAATAGCACATTTTTACGTCACTCTTTATATTATCAGTTTCTAAAATTATATTGAAACATTCACTTAGTCATAAACTATAATATATAATATAACATATGCTCTTTGGTTTTCAAGTAATGAAGTATGTTAGTAATATGTTTATTTTTTATGGTTCTATATGGGGCTAAGACTTTATTCTCTTATATAATTTGCTTATTCTCGTATCCGCTTTTTTGGTTTAACATGTGCTTATAATTTTTCTAATACTTGAGGCATTGTTTAACTGTTTGGCATGGCTTATTAACATGATTTTAATGACAATGACAATAGCCACGACGTTTATAAATTTTTGAATGAAATTGTTTGTGATCATCGCTCGGAAATAGATTTTTTGACAACTTGCTTACAAATAAAAGTCTGTTTTAAAAAAAATTATTACATAAAAATTAACCTTTCTAGACCTAAAAGAAAACAGCTTGGCACCTTATCAGAATCTACTTTTGACTTCGAAATATAACACATTTTCGAATTACTTATGTATTGTATTTTATTTTAACGTCACATAAGTGAAAAGAAATCGAGAAAACCTAAATTTTACTAAAATTCATGGTAACAATTTGTTACGAAAGTAAATATTCAAAATACGCAATAAGAATAGGCATAAACGAGCAATCAATGTCCACGCCAACAAAGTCCAAATGTATTTGTTGAGCGTTGATAACACTATCTACTAAAATTGCCCTTTAAATGGCCAAATCGCTAATGAACATCACGTTTACTTTCAAACGCAGACAAGTGTTGATATGATATTTAACTCCTCTACATTGTTTTGAACACAAACCCAATGTAAAATTTACCTTAAAAGAAATCTTTATATCCTTATATGTAATAAATTAATAGCAGAATTTCTGAATCAAATAAAAAATTATGACGCATATTCATATACATTATCTGTGGTAGGACTCTTGCAGAGTGCGACTGGGGAGGTACCACTGCATTCCAGATATTCTGCCGCCAGTAAGGTGTAAACACTACTGTGTTCCGGTTTGAAGAGCTGGACCATCTAATATCTCTGGGTGACGAGCGCAGCATAGAGCCAAACACGCACACTTTATCTCGTAGAAAAAGAATGTCATTTACATACCCTTCTCCGCCTTTTAAAATTTTAAAATTAACCTGGACACTAACTTTTTTAAGGATTTTACGTAATATTTACATCAGAAACAAAACATTTCAAATTTACGAACATCACATTTTGCGATAAAAAATTCATTTACAAAATATACCC
>DWGO01000655.1:0-11348 GCA_018247635.1 Eurytides dolicaon deicoon
GGACAATAATCATAGATTATATAACCTAAAGATGTAGTTTTGTGTTCATAAAATTATATGTTAAAGTTTTATTAAGAAGAGTACAAGCTAAGCAAACTATCTTATTCGGCAGCTGTTGTTCAACCTTGTTGGTAAATACCTTAAGAAATACTGAACAGATTAACCTAAATTACATCTCAGATTTTAAGTTGAAAAAGTGGACGTGCAACTACATATATATAAATTTTATTACCATACGTTCGACTACCCTCATGTTATAGTGAACAATCATGTAGACACCGTTTCGACCTCTACCATTTTATTAAAATGAAGTTTGAAAACTTTGAGATTTCTTATTTGTTCATTACTTGAGTTAATATTTAAGACATACATTCTTTACAGCGCTTGACCCGTATCCATAAACACTGTAAGTAATCAGAAAAGTTGGGAATTTAAACAAAATTACAAAGCAATAAAATGGTAAAGGCCTATTATCATTTATAATTGTTTATATATAAGAATAAAAACATTTAGCTTTAGACATTAGCTTTTTAATTCAGGTCCATGGCAAATTTTGACACATTTCGACCATCAATGAAAGTACGACTTTCCATAATATACTGGCATTATATTTTTTAACGAATCTTTGTGGTTGAGTATCTGATAACATTTAATTTTTTTTAAACATAATTGTGTCTAATTAGTAAACCCAAATTAATTACTATTTTATTACCACGAATAAGGAATTCTCATTACATCATTTTTTCAGTGATAATTCTCAAAGTGAAAATTCTTTTTAAAAAGAAATTCATTTCTAAAGTCAGTTAAAATGATGGAGACCATTTAATTTTATATTGTTCGCACTTCCCCTTAAATCTGTTACATAATAGAGGTCTTACGCTTTCGTGACCAATGCACATATCGTGTGGGGAGCTCCACTCACTCACTTCCTTGTTCCAAAGTCAACATGGAGTCGGGTCTGTAAGCCGATTAAATAAACCGCACTCTAGTTCAACGTAGGCTGCGAGAAAAAATTGATTCATTCGGCAAGTTAAATTGATTTAGGCCGTCGGTGATGTTTTCTGACTGTATATACAGATTTTGTGATGCTTTTTTCGTTTGCAATAGCACGTACTTTTAATTTGTAAGTTTATATGTTTTTTTTTTAATTTATGAGTATCGAACAAATTCCAGTCTTACTACCTGTTCTCTAACTAACCTAGAGAACAATCTAGAGAATAAGTGGCAATAAACTCTCAACTTAGACGTGTGCAGAAAACCGACAACAAATGCGGTTTTGTTTATATTATAAAATAAAACTTTTTTTATTAGATAAAGTGACGAGACGAGCAAGTCGTAATCCTGATGGTAAGCGACACGCCTTCCAATAACACCTGCTCCACGCTACGCTCGTTACCCTGAGATTTAAGATGTTATAGGTATCCTAATGTCAGTAATTACACTGGCATCATTGCTGTTCAAACCGGAACACAGCAGTGTTTAAACAATACTGGTTGACGATAGAGTACCACCCCAGCGGACTCTGCATAAGAGTCCTATCGCTTTTTAAATCTCCCTTACGAATAGCATCCTGATTTTTATGTACGTAGCGATAACAACACAAAAACGAAAGGATCCCCATTTTAATCCCCGTTTTGATTGAATCTAGAGAATATTACGATGTCTTACAGGGTAATATACTTATTGTACTAAGGTTACTTAAATTAGCACATTTACTAAACATTGTTGTTAGGTTTTTGTAATGCTGTTATAACGTTTGTATTACAATATTTGAGATTAAAACAAAATATTATCAGTAAGGCTTGAACACAATGTATTGATCACGTATTCCTGCAGTTTCCGAGTTTCAAAAACTTCGAGGTAATTGTGTTTTAGAGGGTTTTAAATCTTTTCTAACATAAGAATAGAAGCAACAAGGCTTAAGGACAAGTTTTTAACAATTTATAGGTATAAAATAAAACTACTATAGTTACAATTAATCTCTAGCAAATATAAAATAAATTAATTTTATATAATAACTATAGGAGAGTTTCAAAGCCAGTGATGATTATGTAGTCCTAGTAGATCCTATAAATATTTTGTAACATTTACACAATGTTTATAGAATAAAAGTATTAATTTATGCTTTTATATTACTATATCATCATATGTAGCATAAACTTAGACGGGGAAACAGTCGAGATAAAAATGATTCGCTTTCTTACAACTTGTGCGATGCCCAAAATCGATTTATGGAAATTAACCGCTCAAAAAAGGGAAATTGGAAATAAAGCATTGAGTGAAAGGCAAACGGCGGGGAAGGTTCCATTTAGGGCGTGGGAATGTTCTCAGAACTTATCTATTTGCAATATTGATTTTTTTATGTGGTAGGAGGCAAACAAGCAGGCGATTCGCCAGATGGTAAGCGAGTACCGTCGCCCATGGACATTTGCAATGTCAAGGGACTAGCAAATGAGTTGCCGAAAAAAATTTTCTAATCACTAACAACTATCTATTCACTTAGTATCGATAGTATAATCAAATTTTAGAAGTTAAAACATAAAAATAGCCAAAGTAATATTGGATAAACATGTATAGATTAATAACTCCATCAATAACTAATTGACGGGTTCGTTCAAAATTTTATTTATACTTTTTTGTACAAACATTACAAACAGAAAATTAATTATACTATATACAAACGTTCAATGGCCAGCTCGTCTCGTTGATAATACATAATATAAGTATAAGCTATTCAATGTCCGATTTCCAACTTACTATCACTCTGTCTGCTTGTTTGTTTGACCAGGCAAATCTCCGGTTTTAATTTAACTTTCATTAAATGAAGGCAAGGAAATTACTTTTAAAAGTCTTGGACAGTTATTTATCACCCACCGCTTGTGAAAATTACTTAATTTATGGAAACATTCTATTGATATTTCTTTAGCCTTTAATTTTACTTGGACAAAGAATAATTAATATATAAAAGTATATTTATCACACAAATAATGATGTTACGGTATGAAACTATTTCATTAAAGACGGTATAGTTATAAACGAAACCAAACAGCGCTTTTTACGTCGTAGATAGTCGATAGTCGTGATATAAATTATCTATGATAATTTTATTTTAACAAAAAATTATTATTTTGCGGTTGGATAGTAGTTATAAATAAGTTGAAAATTGGTAAAAAAAAGTGTAGTTTATAAATATATGTATATATGTAAAAATGTATATATGTAAATACATAAATAAAATCTATACCACATCGTTTAAATTTATATATGAAAAAAGAGTCGGTGACAAAAATACGGCAAAAACCAGTCATTTAAAATTATAATTTAGTTGAAAAAAAAAAATTAAACCTGCAACTTTGTAACTAAGCTTGGTTCATAACATTAACTATACTCGCATTTGCGTTTCGAAACTGAAGTTTTTAACGAGTTTCAGCAACCGTGCAATTCAGTAGGGAAACTTATTTAAAGTGGCCATCAAAATGCGGCGGTGATAGCTGATACAAATTTTTCCCGAATTACTAATTCCTTCAGCGCCAAGCGTCATTAATTAGGGGGAGAAGTCATTAGGGGCGATTAAAAAAACTTGAGCGGGCGGTGGGAACTTAAATTTTCCAGAGTAGTAAAAAAAATGTGCCAAAAGGACATTTATAAATAATTCGTTTCGAAAGTTACTGACGACTTTACTTTTTCACCACGATGAATAGATAATTAGATTGATGGGTGACGGTGACGTATACAAACAGACATTAGATAGAAAAGCGACAGTTCTCTGTCAACGTGGATCGTCTTCAAAAATGTGGTAGTCTTGCAAAATAGGACGATACGAACTGCTCGCATCCATACATGGTGGTCGCAGTAAGATACAAGCCAAGGGTTCTCCCGAAACGAAATTAGTGCACATTTGTGGCAAAAAGGAAATGGAACAACGGGGCGCACGGTAACCTACAAACGTAAACACGCCACCGTGAACTCTTTCTCGGCGCGACGTTTTAAGGTCGGCGGGCGAGTCGAGTCGAGTAGCGTTATAGGGTGAAAAGACCGCGCCCGCGATCACTCTACTAGACGGCGGGGCCACCCCTGTCCCGGGGATTCGGGCACTATGTATTTACTTGGCACGCCGCACAGCCATTAACCGAATCGAGCACGACCAAGTCGTGGTGGTTTTTTTCACGTGATATACTGACGAACTAATCGTGCCTGATGGTAGGCGTAACGCCTGCCCATAATAACACAGAGCACGCTCGACTCTATTTGTCTATCTCTTTGCCCTGTAATTACACTGACATCATTGCCCTTCAAACCGGAACACAGTCATACTTAAACACTACCGCTTGGCGGCAGAACAACTGGCAATGGTTCGCCAACGTCAAAGGAGATCAGCGTGCGATCCGCGGTCGCGACTTACGCAACGTGACGCACGGGGACGTGACGGGTCGCGGGCGACGTGACACTAGGCGAGCGTGTCGCGTGACGGGAGCGGCGAGTGGCCGCCGGGTTAGCCGCGGGAGCGAGTGCGGCGGGCGGCGGCCGGAGTCGCACTGGCCGCCAACCCCGCTCGCCGCGCACGCGCGCTACTCCACCTCTCACCCCACCCCCAATTGATGTAATATTTATCTTGGATTAGCAAACCGAATAAGCCCATACGCCCGTGGACACTTAGAATTTCCACAGGCGCGTTGCCCGATGAAGCTTTATAGAGCCGCATACGGTAAAAACAAAAACATCAGAAAGACTAAGACGAATAAGTCAATAGGCAGGCAGCTGACGTCGTCTGACACACGTTAAATAACTCAAACATCCCTTACAACCATGATCTATTACCAATGACTTGGAACTGATAAAGGCGCTAGTAATTTAGGTTGTTTAAATGTATCTCTGAACAGATGATTATTGCCGGGAGGCTCGTTCGGATCAATCGGGCGCGGCTCGGGAGCAGTCGGGCGCGATCGGCGGTGACGTCACGGCGGACGCACGCGCGGCGACAGGTGGGCGCAATGCGCCGCGCCTATCATATCATTATGACGTTTCTTTTGAAATTCGGCTAAGAATGCGGCGGTGAAATGTCTCTGTTTAATCTAGACGTATAATCAAAACTGTGTCCGGAAGCAAAATTATACGTTAGATTTGATTCTAAAAAGAACACGCTTAACATTGTAAAACTAAAATCAAGATCAACTAAAATCAAATTCTTATTAATACATAAACATGGCCCATGTAAGTGCTAGACTGACTGTAGTCAATATCCAACAATGTCGCCATCTGATAACAGTCCCCGAGCATTCGCAAAAAAACTTTTAAAATCAAACAGCTAAAAATCGTTTGACGTAGATTTTATACGATGTATAAAACCCGCCGCTATTTAATAACAAACCTGTAAAACATCCCAACACTTTCAGTTTCTATTCACTCTACACCGCTCTGCCGCGAATATTGCCTAACAAAAACGAACAACAAAAATTAATACCATCCCACGCTCGGACGGATCAAAGTTTAAAATTAACGCAACGCCGCCGCCCGGCCGATGCTACGTAGCACCGTAGAATTTCGACGATACGCTATATCTGCTACGCCGTAGCAACGTAGAATTTGTGTCGCAATTTTATTTTGACGCAATTTTAGGCGCAACCATAAAATTAGCGGGATGCTATCATTACTAATAGTATCAGTTAGAGGGGTTGTTATCGAATCGAAAAGAATCAAAACATATTTATATACATAAATAGGCAATATTTTAAAAGCAATTTTGAATCGTCATTTTTACATAAAGTCTATAACTTATAGTTTGGCATTAGATTGACATAGAAATAGGTAACAGGGTGCAAAGTGACATGCCTGCTTACTTTTATTTAGAAAAGATTTCCAAAAACGGAAAATAATTTTCCGAAGTAAAAATTATTACAAGCTATCACATACCCGTCTGTCGAGGCAAAACCTGCGTAAATATGATACGAAAGCTTATTTTTTACTAGTAGGGAAAAAAAAAGATAAATGAATTGTTTTTCTTTTCACTATATACTAATGCTATAGCCTTAAACTTATTATTAATTCATCCAATCGTCGATATTGGTTATTCAGACAGATCAACTGTGAGTTTACTGAACATGATAATACCATTAGTAAATATATACAGTAGTTGATTTGTATATACATATACATATGTATATACAAATCAACACGTCAACACGTGTAAAACTGACACTGCAGATTACACTAACAGAAAAGACTTATAAAATGAAAAAACAAATACACTAGTGTTGTCAATACAAACGAAATCCCTATAAATCGTATAAAACTGTATTCTCTTTCAAGCCCTGGGTTGAAAAACTCGAAGATTATCCAAAATTTTTGCGGATTCATAGCGTTTGTGTAAAAATAAACAATTTTAACGTATTGTATCACGCTTTAATTCTTTTGCTCTGTGCTGCGCTTGTCACCCAGAGTTTATTTCTTTGCTCTGTAATTTCGCTGGGATCATTGCACTTCAAACCGGAACACAGCAGTGCTTACACACTATTACTAGGCGGAAGAATATCTGGCAATTCAGTGGTACCGCCCCAGTCGGACTCTGCAAGACTTCTACCACTTATAAAAAGTTTTCGAGTAAAGCTAAAATGTTTAATTTAGGCGAAAACTAGTACTTCAGAGGGAGCCGACGTTAGATATAAATTTTCTACGAAATCTGTTCGTAGTTAAATCATTGCGATTATATGCTGCGGTAGACGTGCTACGAATCCAACGGCAGTCTACGTGCTACGACTGCCTTGGTGCTACGTCTTTCCGTTTACCTTTTACTTTCTGCTTTTACATATTTATGCAATACGTGTTTCGAAATACATGTTATCGTTTGCGCTCGTAACAGTATAGACATGTCACTTATGAAAATAAGAAGGCATTAAGAAGATATTTACCATTTATCTCATGAAAACCGGGGTAATGTAAGTACTGTAAATAGTATATTTATTATAGAAATTGCTTTTCCTTCGTATCCGGAAACCTAAGTTGTTAAAGGTTGCCAATGTAACCATAATACCCGTTGTTATTGAGAATGTCTATAGGGAGCCATTATCATCTTAAGCATCGAACAACCTTAAACAAAATTAGTATTATACTGTCACGAATAGTAAGAAAAATATTAAAAATTTCTCTAAAAGGTTGTTGGATTGGTTTTGCAAGCAATCAAGTTTTGCAGTCACTTAATGTGGTATGATTAGAGTATGGAGCAGTAAGCTACGGAGAGGGCTATGCTTGGAGTTTCTCTTCGAGATCGACCCATAAATGAGGAGATACGTAGACGAACGCGCATCACCGAAATAACCAAATGAGTCAGAAAGCTGAAGTGGCAATGGCAGACCCCGTTGCTCGGAGAACAGGGGCGGCCACCCCTGAGATGGTCAGTCGACCTCGTAAGGGTCACGGGTAACCGCTGGATGCAGGCGGCTTTTGACCGGATACTGTGGGGAACATAAGAGGATGCTTATGTTCAGCAGTGGACATGTATTGGCTGATATGATGATGATGATGGTGATTAGAGTATTATGATAGTTACGCCACCTCTTTAATTGAAAGAAACATCAATTCAATTCCGAATTCAACAAATAGTCTCTATGATTTCTATGGTTCGTGTAATAGCTAAATGGCTGAATAAAAATGTGGAAAAACGCCTTAGTCGCAGTGACAGCGTAGCGGCAAAAATAAACCTTACAGAAGCGTGAAATACAAAGGCTGAATTGCCTTTGTACTGTGCAATGCTCAGTTACTGAAAAGAACTGCTAAACTAATATTTCTTCAAGAAATCCTGGAAAGAAATTGAAAATGTAAAATGTGAAACACAGAAAATGCGGAAAAGCCAATGTAGGGTTTTATTTGACTAGGCGACTATTTAATACTTTGAATTTATTGTTTGGAGAGAAAAAAAACCTTTATGAAGTTGTTATAACACATCTTGTATGAATTGCTAAATGTATACATATATGATCAAAATTGTGACTCTCTAATATATTTTTGTCTGTTTTTATATACTTATAATGTAGAAATGATATTTTAACTAGTGTTTTACCCTGCCGTTATCCGCGTATCTTATTAAAAAAATCCAACTATAGCAATATATTGTAAGTTTTGTAAGCAGTACAGGGGCCTCGCCAGTTATTCTACTTGCAAACAGTTACAAGTCACCAATACTATGTTCCGGTTTTAAGGGAGTGCCCGATTGGTCACCCTTTATGCTCATTAATTACGTTGCAAACGAAATTATTGAGCATACAGACCATTTATACCCCGAGAAGTGACGAGCGCAATACAGTGTCAAGCAGTCTTGAACTGGGGTAGTTCAAAATCATGGGTGTCGCTATTATGTAAACGTCGTCATACCGATTTTCTTTCATTAAAAGAAAGTAAACTTATTACCACGTTGTTATTACATAGTTATAATGTATGCTTTCCTCTTCAATCAAACATATGCAGATATCTGCGAATACGTTCGGTGAAAGCCGTCGTTTTACCGCAATTAATCAAACGTACATTTCCTCGATCCCGTTCGGCACTTAGAACTAACGTTACGTAATCTACTCGAAGAATGGGCCAACAAAATCCGTTCGAAGCGTTGATTTAATCGGAATAACTTAAAGCGATTCATAATTGTTCTGATATGAAATTATTTGTTATTTTGTTTTAATTATTTTCCTTATTTAAGTTCATCTGTATATTTCTTTGTACTTCTTGATTGCTTTATGTATCTTTTTACAGCAAGATCGATTTAAAAATCAATAAGGGCAAAATTATTAAAATAGTAGAGGAAAATACTTCAAGACTTTCTTTCTGTCTTATCATCCAAAAATATCTAATTAACTTATCAATATTTTTTTTTGTAAGATGCACCAGGTATTTCTCAACATATCTGTTCAACTGTGTTGGTAGCACTATTATTCCATTATTTTTATCTGCCAAATTTGTAATGTTTTGTAATCAGTATTAGCCCTTTAAAATCCACTACTGGATATGGGCCTCTTCAATAACACGCAACTGAGCAAATAGTTAAATATATATAATGTTAACTGTTTGTTGATTCTAATAAAATAAAAAAGACACAAATATTATGTGAGGTAAGGGCGTTCTACACACATAAATTTCAACGAACAAACTTCCAGATACATAGAGCAATTATCTATAGTTCATACAAATATTTGCACTGGATGGGAATCGAACCCAAATTCCGCAACGCGAAAACCGATAGCATAGCAATCATGCCAATGGGGTCATTGAATTCCATTCGACGACAAGTTAAAGAAATACAAAAAAAAATAGTGAAAAAAAATGTTAGTGAATTTTGAAACCACAATAAACAAATTAATATTTTACGTTATTTCATTTGGAATGTCGAATCTGATTCCCACTTTGGCCTCTATCAACATTGCCAGTGGGCATTGCCAACGAAAAAAAAACATCTATGAAATAATTCAGCACATATCGACTGTTTAAACATTGGATTGGACAGCGAGACCGTCGGCTACTGAATCATATGATATTTTATTAAACAAGCACACATTTATTATTGAAGGGCGAAAATGAAAAACAGGACCGCTTGGATACGGAGGCTTTTTGTGATATCAGAGCATAACTTATAAATATAACCTGTCAATTTTATGAGTCAATTTTTTATTTGGAAATAAGTTTCTTTGTTTATTTCTGTAACCATAAAATAATTTTTATTCAATTAAAATGACATTCGTATCGAACTTCAAATAAATATTACGCTAATTAAGTTCATTAGCATCGATGCTGTGTTTAAAATAAAATATTTATTATTTTTTTTTTTAAGGAAAATGGGCAACGTACAACACATTGCGGCTTTTTTTTTGTTTTTTTTTATTCAACATGAAGTGACGAGACGAGCAAGTCATGCGCCTGACCGTAAGCGTGACGCCTGCCCATAAAAACACAGTACCGCACAGAGCGTGTTTGGCTCTATGCTGCGCTCGTCACCCTTATAGAGATATTAGATGGTATATCTCTTTGCCCTGTAATTGCACTTGTCCTTCAAAACAGAAAACAGTAGTGCTTACACACTACTGCTTGGCGGCAGAATATCTGGCAATGCAGTGGTACCTCCCCAGTCGGATTGTGCAAGAGTCCTACCACTTATAAACATTTTAATTTTTTTTGTAAATAATTAAAAAAAAGCGACCAAAATCGTACAACAATACAAAACACTTTTAACATTATCATTGAGCTTACCTGTATAAAAGACATCGACTAAAAGTGTATCGCTGTTAAAGTTAAACAGGTTAAATGGGGTGGGTTGGATATTAAAAGAAAGAAAAAGAATTGTCATTCAGTGTCGTATGGCTTTGAGGCCGAGCCATGTGTAGCGGATTAAAACCAATCCTATTTAGACAAATTAAACGGGGGAAGGATCGCAAGTGCCCCGAAAACGCTTCAATCAAAATGTTTGCGGTGCAAAGGGGCGCCGCAGTGTAGTCGCCGGGTCGGCTTACATTCATAGGCGGTAGCGGGATGCCAATTAATCGCTTGTACTACTTACTCTTATAACTCAAAATAACACACTGCTCCTATTCAAAGACATCTTTAAATTAAATAAATATCACGGAACATCTCACACACGGTCTTCTGATCCCAAATTAGTCAGAGACTGTACTATGGTAACCAGACAACTGATATACATACATATATATTTTTAAATGCATACTTATATAGATATATAAATACCTAGACACAGAGCAAATATCTCTGCTCATCGCACAAATATTTTGTCCTGGGTAGGAATCGAACTCACGAACTTCGGCGTTGCAGTCAGGAGCGCTAACTACTACTCCAACAGGCCAGTAGGAGCAGAGTTTTTTCATTAAATAATAGAAAAGAAGCTGCTGAATGTAGGGTGATTATATTAGAAATCTGAACGAGATTAAGGCATTCTATCATTTCTTAACCGTAAAACGAAAAATCATATATGAATAGCGTAATAGCAAATAAGTACCCCAGCAATTCCTGCACGCTGTGTTACATGGTTGCCATAAAAAAATTATAAATAGTTGGTTTTGAATCTTCTTTGAAGTGTGCAAATTATCTTTCACAAATAGATCTTTCTAAATATTCTGTGGGGTAGGCACACTGTGTTTTATAAAGATTTGTTTTAAGTGAAGTCTGACCTTGCGCAGTAAGATATTAATGCATTAATTACTGCACTTATTCCATTCTCTATTAATTGTAACGTGGAAAGCGTTTTATAATAAAGAGAAGCAAAACTAAGAAAAGATTAATTTTTACTTTATTAAAAAAAAGACAATCTCAATAAAATTTTGTTAAATAATCCACATTTCCGGGTAACGGATTACGTT
>DWGO01000656.1:0-11344 GCA_018247635.1 Eurytides dolicaon deicoon
TCGGACAAGAGTTTTGGTCGCCAAATTGATTTTGATCACGAGACAGTATGCTCGGTCACTAGCATTCGAAATTTAAAGCTTAAAATTTAAAGCTTCTGAGTAATTATCAATACAGCAATTTGTAAGAAAAGTAACAAATTAATTAATACAGAACAAAATTATACAATACTAAATTTATCTCATATTCAGAACACCACATAATTTTAAATTTATTTAACTATTCTTTTTTCAGTAGTTTAGATGTCAAAACTTTAAAATGTGCAAAAGTAACTATCCGAACGAAACTGCTTTATCAACAAACCGTTAATTGTACGCATGAGCGTCGCATTCAAGTCCTACTCTTTTCTTATTGGTTTGTTTTGTGTCATGCCCAAACCCTTGCTTGTATTTTCCTGCTTGTGTATTTTATGTTTGAATTAATTATATATAGTAAGAATAATAACCCATGTTTAATGGTAGAAATTGTTATTAAACGTTGTATAGTATTGTGATGAAAAGTGCTGTGAATAACTGTACTCAGAGTTGGGAAACTAAAGCGGCATCGTGGAGTCACGAAAACGAAGGTAAAAAAAAGTTTTCATTGTTTCTACTGACGCTTCGGCTTGATAGAAAAATTGGAAATCGATTTTATGAACATTTACATTAATAATTCTTATTATGGAACTATTTTTTATGCTTTGCTAAACCATTTTTTTAGAAATACTTTACTTTATAAACTTAACTAGTTTCACCAAACAAAATTCAGCTTGTTTTTGACAATATTTTATTAAAAGTTACTAACCTTTCTTTAACTATTGTTTACATTCCTTATAATATAATTTTTACTTTCCCACATGGTACCGAAAATTGTTGATTATTTACATTGTTTCCAGTATAACCTCAATTATTGTGAATAGATTTTTTATGTTGAAAAGTTTATAATAACCATTAAGTCAAAGAAATATAAATTACTTTCCTAATTCATGATTATGAATGATTATATTACCAGTAAAATGCTCTTAAATACTTTACACATAGAAGTTATTTATGATTAATACATTTTGTCTACTATTTTAAATAATCATTGCTTTAATATTAACTTTATAAAAAAATGCGTGATAGTGAATTAGGAAGCCTGTTCTTGTAACGAACATATATTTCAGCTATGTATTTTATAATGACATGATAGTGTCAAAACAATTATTTAATAGCAATAAGTCTATCTTATCTTTTGGTAACTATCTTCTTGAATTACTGTTAATAGGTTACTAGATTATCTATATGTGCTTATAGTAAAAACAAAATAAATTTCTTGTCAAATTATTCCTTACATATATACATGTATCATATTGATACTTAACTTTTACCCTTTTACCTATATATTGATACTTAACTTTTACTGTATATTCTAAATATGTGGCTCCTGTGTAGACACGAAATTTAGTACTTTTTTTGAGATAATCCCATGTATCAATATAGAAAAATATCAGTTTAGTAAAATATTAAGTATTAATTAGTTAATTTTCATTATAGCAAGTAATAAAGCAAATAAAAGTATTATTATAAGAGAAAAAAGGAACTAAAGCCTTATTTATCACTTTTGATAACAAACAGTTGTAATGATATGAAAATATTTACTGTTGAGTTTTTATGGTTCTTTACTTATGAATGTATATTAAAAAATCGTTTTTTTTGTACCAAGTAGTAAGACTCCTGCAGAGTCCGACTGGGTGGTGCCACTGTATTGCCATATATTCTGCTGCCAAGCAATAGTGGGGAAACACCACTTTTTTGGTTTGAAGGCCAATGCCTGTGAAATTACAGGGTAAAGAGATAGATCATGTTATATAACTGGGTGAAAAGTGTAGCACAGAGCCAAGCATGATCTGTGTGGTACTGTGTTGTTATGGGCAGGCATGAAGCTTATCATCAGGCACACAACTTGCTTGTCTCATCACTTGATCTCCTTAAAAAAAATCTTTGAAATCAAAAACAAATATGATCTTTGCAAATAATGAAGAAACAATTTATAACTGTTAATAAAAGTATTGTAATGATCTTGTGATATAGATCCTTGATTGAAATCTGCTGTGATGAATATTTTAGGTACTGAGTAATAGACATAGCATACACTGACAATGTAGGTTTCAAAGATAACATCTATTGCTCTAGGAGTTTAATAAATGAAATTCAAACGTGTTTCATTATATTAAAATATGTTGTGACCATTCTATTCTATTTTTTACCATTCTATTTTGACTCTTTAACATATGCATAGAAGATTGATCATACATGATACAAAAAAAATACAACAGACAACCTTGTTCTGCACGGGTTGTCTCAAGACGGTACCTCAGATGACCTTACTACATTTTATGAAATCAGTGCTATGTATATAAGCTATTATTATAAGTCTGTAAAATTATGCATGACTACCACATGAGCTTAAATTTATCTTGATGAAATAAAAATTCAAATATTTTCAACACTATTCTATGTAATTAATTAATTGAAACCTTTATGTTAATGAGAATAAATTGAATATTAGGAACTGTATACAAATTTCTTACTCTTAGTAATACACTTCTTATTACGTTAAAATACTTTTAGTGTTGAATAAGCTATTGTTGATGTGATTAAAGTTAAAAACTTTCAACATGCTTCAAGTATAATTGAAAAAACTATTTATCTCACTGAATTAATCTAAATTTATATTTTCTGCATAGAATAATTCTTAAAGCCATTTGACCAACCTGCATGTATAGCAATTAAATAGGCTATTATTATCATTGTTATGTGTTTACATTCTCAAGATTTTAATGTTAATACGCATAACTATTTATTAATAAAGAGGTACCACTGCAGCCTTCTTTTTTATTCTGCCGACAAGCAGTAGTGTGTAAGCACTACAGTGTTCCAATTTGAAGGGTGATGAGTGCAGCACAGAGCCAAGCATGCTTTGTGTGGTACTGTGTTGTTATGGGTAGGGGTGACGCTTGCCATCAAGGGCATGACTTGCACGTCTCTTCACTTTATCACGTAAAAAAAAAGTGGATATTATTGATCCCACATCAATTGTGGTCTCATTGCTGAGGATTACTACTTACCATATATTATTTCTAAATGGTAGGAATCTTGCGGGGTCCGACTGGGGCGATACCACTGCATTGTCTGTTATTCTGCCACCATTACTTGCAGTATTTATCAGTATTTTAAAGTCCTTAGCTTAGTATCAGATACCCACATATGTATGAGGTGTTTTCTAATTTTATGGATGTTATGAGTTCTGCTAAACTAATGAATTATCTGAATGCAATGTGGGTAAAATAATTTTCAAAAATTCATGTTATATAAAATATAAATATAAAATTAATTTCGTGTGTTGGTTGAAAAGTAAAATATTTACAGTACCTTCAAAAATTTTCCACTGAGCACATTTAATAAATAAAATGTTTAATGCAAAGAATAATTTAATCAATTAATCCATTTTTTTATGAATATTTAAAATGATAATATGTTAAGCTTGTGAAGTACAGACAGTTCATAAAATATTCATACTTATATTTTCTTAGTCTGTTCACTTACTTTTGCACTTTAATATTTAAGTCTTAGTATCTTTGATCAGCAAATATTATTTACAAATGTTATATTTTAAAATGCCATAATGTTATATTAATAATTAAATTACAATTATATTATAACATAGGTTTATATTTTTTTAAATATACCATATCTTTTATATGAACATATTCTTTAAAATGTTCCATTGTTAACACTATAATATACATTCAACTACATATTTACTTGCTTTTTTTTAAAAAAAAAGTCATTGTATTTTAGCTTTTTAACTTCCAAAGAACAAAAAGATATGTGGTGTGCCCACCAGAATTCATTATAAAGTACGATTTAACCTTTAATTTTGTTTTCACTTCAGTGTGTTTTTGTATTCAACCAATTTATGGCTTACCAAACTGTCATGGGCATGTTTACATAAATTATAACCAATTATATCGAAATAAAGTGTACGCGGTTTCATTTGCAGTGACGTGGAAACTAGCAAATATAATAAATTTGTTTTCACTCGGCGCTCTTCGATATTCATTTGAATTAACGAACTTATGTGGATAATTTTTTTAAATATTTCGTTGTAGAAATAAGAAATATTTGGTTATCGTTTATCACAAATAAAACGCAGGGTTCCTAAACTCACTACCAATATGGGATCAAGTTGGTATGCCAAACTCGTACAAAATGGCGGTGTACACCAGCCCTGCGGTCCCCTTATTTGGGCCGGCGGGATTTTTACTAACAGTTTATTCAGTTATTAAACTTCAGACATATCTAATCATCGTATTATCCATTTGTAAATGTATATTTATTAAGAATAACTTATATACAGTTTAAACTATAGTCGGCTCAATACAACGTCGCAGTGTATGAACACATTACCCACACTTCGAACGTACCAATACGCGTGTACAATGGGTGAAACTTTGAGCCGACGGCATACCTGTGCTCTGCGACGTTATTGTATTCAGCAGTCTACCTGCTTCGGGCCGCGGGCGACCCGGCAAAAAGTAAAAAGATAATTTTTCTTCGACTCGGAGCCGCGGACGGTAAGGAACAAAGGTTCCACGCTCTTACCTAGTTATAGCTAGTTATTTCGCATCCCCGCAGGTGTTACTTGTTATCTCTTACCCGGAATTCCTTTATTTTGTTTCGCGGGATGATCCTGACGGGAAATAAACTCGCTCCGAAAGTCTAGCGAAGATTTTTGTGTGTACACGAATGTTTCATTGTATCCAAGCGTTGAATGTAGCATCGGTATTGTTTTAACAATTCGTTTCGAGCAACTAAAATAAATATAGAACCCCTCTTGACAAGGTAAAGCGTTTATACAATTTGTATGTTTGTTAGCGTACGGTTTATAATAAAGGCAACTAATAAAATAACAAAAGAAAAAAGATGATTGCAAAAGTTTGCCACTTTGGTGAACAGATGCGAAATTCAAAGCGTCCTTACGTGCCAGGACAAATGTCGGGATAAACAAGTTATTACAGAAACCTATTTCCCTTACAATTGCTGCTATAAATCTAAATCCCGGCCAATAAAGCATGTTGACATGCAAGTTGTCACGCGACGCCAATACATACGGGGGACGTGTTGCGATGAAACGAAACGACGTTTTCGATTAGTTATTGCTTCTTCGCAGACGTTCGATCCGTTCGGCTCCGATAACACCAATCACGTACGCAAGTGACGGTTGTTTAAAAAAAACACGACCAGTGGCATTCACCCGTCGCCCTTGAACCGCTGGACGGTCACCAACTCAGCTGGTACCAGTGCCAGGCCTTGAGAACGTCTAGGACATTCAACCTCGCTCTAAGTATAGTGTTACCATTCAAACGGTCGCTAACGAGCGAATCGATTCGTGTGTGTTTCGCAATAAGAACTTCCTAGTTCGCTTTAAACGCAATAAAGTTGAGCAAAGATGTTGCCACGTCGTCGGTCGTAAGGAAATAAAAAAATAAACGTAAAAAAGATATAATTATAAACAACATCTACGTAGACGGGTACGTGTTGTTATGAATGCAAATTGCCTTATTACATTATCTTATTTACCGCCCAAGACATCTCCACGCACAATCTGTTGGTAACATCGCAAGGATAGTATACGAATATATTATATACATCACATTAGCTTAAAGCGCTTTTATCATAAACTGTTTAACACATAAAATATAGAAATGTGTAAATCCGTACCTATTCATGGCGTTTACCGACTCTGTAAAGCGCGAACATAAAAGATGGACTGAAAAAATGATTTGCTTTCGCATCCGGGTCCTCGGAATACAAAGTTTACACTTCGAACGCTCGAGCCAAAGTAACTGAGCTGTAAAGCGGTGAACGTTCTTCATAAAACTTAATAATAGCAATTTATAGCTCAGGATTTGCCAGCTACGTTAATGGGCTCACGGCCCAGGAGTTGGTGGAGCTTCAGTGAACTTCGACGCAAATCACTTTACCTGCCCCTTAATCTCGCAACTCTGACAGCGTGGGCTATTAATGAATTGTAACAATGCGTGGCGAACAATAACACGGTGGTGTACATTTAATAAGATACCGCAGCGCTCGTAGGCATTGGTCCAATCAAGTTAGTCTGACGAAGATTAATCGTGTTACAGAATGGATGGTCCGATCTGACTGGACCCGATTCTCATTAGATACTCTAATAACGTGTTTTACTGAACGCCTCTGCGTGGGACTTTACTTGAAATCCATTTAGTCATATGTCGTAGATGTAAAAAAAAACTACCGATGGCATAGTAGTCGAAATTGGACCAAAGAAGACTCTTCTTTATCAAAGATTTTTTTTTGTCATATATTTTATTTTAATGTGAGGGTTATAGTTTTAAAACGTGTTTGACATTGATAAAAACGTAAACAATGGACATTTTGTTCATATTCTATTATTATTATAACGAAAATATCATAGTAAATAGATTAAATGCAAACACTGCTACATGCAAAGTGGCATTCATTTTAGCATCCTCCGTGCGCGCCATAGTCTGTTAAAGTCCCCTTTTAAAGTTTTCTCTTCACGTATTAGCATATTCTGTATTTTTCGGACTATTAGACGCACCTTTTAAATAGAAATATGGACTCAAATTTCATTGGCGTCTTATAGTCCGAAGGTAGCATTTAAAATATTTTTTTCAATAAATCGTCTCTTAATTTGAGAAACGTCTTAAAGTCCGAAAAATATGATAGATATGACGCAAGTTCTCTAACGGCCAATCTCAATTACCTATCTGTTGAAAGATTTGCCTGAGATTGAATTTTGACACTTTTTTTGTATGGATCTAATGTCAAAATTCTATCTCTACTAGCCAAATCTACCGACAGATAGGTTATTGAAACTGGCCGTAAGGCAAGAGGGGAGATCACCGATTTACCTACACTCTTTGCAGTCGTCGGTAGCTAGTATTATGCTTCGCCTGTAATTGTGTGCGGTTTTGTATGATTCATTTGAAGAAAATATTAAATTTACACAATTAGGTAATGTACCGTACCGAACACCATTAGGTACCGTACCGTATTTTTCGGACTATAAAACGCACCTTATACATAGATAAAGAAATCGGACTGAAATTTTGTGTGCGTTTTACGATACGAAAAATACGGTAGACAATACAATTCACATCCGTTTAAAACGTAAAAACTTTATCGCTGCTCTAAGTACATTCTCAATCTAAGTAATAGATAAAAACAACATTATTTTATTATTTAAAAAGAACATTAAGGCGGCGAAGTAACTATGCGGCGGTCGCTCTAACGGTCCGTAATTAAATATAGATGTTGATAATAGACAATGATAATTATTACGACTCCGGCGATATTCTTTTAATTGCGTCGTCTAGATTCTTCCATTATTGAGTTTGTCATAGACAACGAACACGAACGTCGAATCGTCGTCGGTGGGTTTCGTTGGCGAGGTCGGCGGCAAGGATGAGCATGAGCGTTTGGTTGCAGGCGACGTCTCTCCGCATCTCGTTAGTTTGCATTACGGAATCCGCGCGCTCGGTTAGTATGTAGATGCTATGCGGAGTTGCGCCATCGGTGGCAACCTTGCGAGCGGCGCGGCCCGTTCGCTTAACGAGCTCGGACATAACTGGCTGTTTATGTGCATACATACATCGGCCGGCTCGTAATTCCATATTGTCGCCGTCGCTCCCATTACGAGGCGCCCAGCACCTAAATAAAGGTTATCCAACACCATTGTCGTCGCATGATATCACCCATTCCATTCCACACGCGAATGAACCTTCGCCTCGCAATAATCGACGGAGTCAATTTTCTTTTTTTTTTTTTTTAATGCCCTTCACACGTGTCAGACGGACCCGTTGTGTCGCCACGTTGTAGACGGTTCGCTATTGCGAGACAATTATAGGACGCTATTCGCAAACATTTTTATTTCCATTCTTGTCTGAGTTAAAAATTTTGGTGTAATGTTTATTTGCCGTTTTTAGGTGAAATCTTTGAAAAGAAAGACATATTTCAAAGTTAATAAGTTTTAAGTGATAATTATTCGCTTAATTAGAAACTTGTAGAATGAAAATGTATCAGTTCATTATTGCGCTATGCCTTTTAATTGGCTATATTTTATTATATTTTATATAATAACTAGAATCATTATGGAAAATGATAAAACCGCAATAACGGGTACTCGGCTATAATACAGTTATGATTTCAGGCATTTAAAATTTCGAGACTGCGGTATTCATTGTAACTTAAATAATGTTATTCATTCCTTTAGCTATTCTGCTCCCCACATTCTGCCTAAACCCTCTGTTTTTTTTCTTTCTCTTTATATCGCATATTTATTGTACTTCGTACCGTGAAAGTACATAGCCAAGTTTTATTAGCATTTTTGCTCCATACAAAACCCCTTAAACGGAGTTAAATTAGCATAGTGGAAAAAAAGATAAAAGTCGAACGAACGGGCGCTTTCATACTTGAACCGTTCAAAAGGCAATATATAATATCAAAGGCGTTAGTTACGCTCCGATGTATTGTTCCCGGGGCGGCCATTAAATCCGCCAAGTTGAAATAAGAAAGGAAACTTAATGCAAAACGACAACGTAACAAGAATAAGGGATCCTCAGCAGGCGGCTCACGTGCGATGTTGTCAACTTTCGTAACGCCACCTCGCCGTACTCAAATAGTAAGTAGACTTGAAGGTTGTATAGCAGTCGGAGCCGCGACGCCCGCCCGACTCCCCGACTGAAATACGCCGCCTTTATGAAGAAGCAACGGAGTACTTTTTTTTTTATTTTGCCAACCAGGAGACAAAAGCCTTTACCGACAATGCCTTTTGTCTGTTTTTTTTTTTAAACACTCCATGGTTGACCTCTCTTGAAATTAACCAATCTCAATTAGAATATTGTGGATACTGTTTCCAATTATATTGTAACTAGGATATGTAGTTTAGAGTTTTCGAAGCGTGTGACGCCGTTACTCGAATGCAAATGTAATTGTTTTTTTATTTCAACTTTTCAAAAGCATGATTTATTTAACAACGGATAATTAAAACTAAATTCGAAACATATCCACTTCCATGTATGATAGTACTTAAACAACGATCAACAATAAAGTCTATTAACGTCCAATGCAGTCAAACGCAATATATCATTATTATATATTACTATATAAATATAACAAAATATTCCGGTTGAGAGACAACAGTTATTTGATATAGAAATTGTCATTAAACATGATTTTGCCAGCAGGCTTAACTTTGATTACAAATTTTCATTTTCTGTAATCATTGCCAAGAAAAAATAAAACAATCTAGGCTCTCCGCCCCTAAAATGTTAAATATAATGCCATAACAACGCCTTTTTGTAATATTAATAAGAAAATGGAGAAGTCTAGTGCCTCATAAATGTTTAATAAGGAATTTACTTACGCCAGTAATGTTCGCTTAAAGTCGTCACAATTAAGCTCTTAAGTTAAATCTAAATGACTTCGTTCGGTGATTGGCAGTAATAAATACAAGTAGAAATGCTTAGTGTGTAACTTGGAAATATTGGCGTACCATTTTCGGATTGGATTCACTCGTCTAGCAAGGGTAAAGTGCTTGTGCTTCAATGCGGACTTTGGTTATGCGGCGAACAGTTACCAAAACGTCTCGGATGATTGCCCAACTTCAGATATTCGTCGTACCGATTGGACACAATTATCCATACCTCATTTCTCCGATTGCCTGTCACTCGACATTTCGGGTAACACTTCACAATTGACTTTATACATGGAATATGTTTATGGGAATTTTTTGCCATGCTTGTTGTATTGTTACCAACGTGGGCGTGTTTTAATGTTCCCTTGAATGGAAAAAAAACTGATTAAAAAGTCAGACCGTCTAGATTAGTTAGGTACGTGTGGGGAAGTTAAATCGTAAAACAACCTAGTTCTTGAGCAATGCCACTAAACTTGAAGCCACCTACATTATACCATCACAATTTATTTAGGGGTTAATTTAAAAAAGATCTTATCCATTGTCTTTCTAGATCGTGGCAAAACCTGCACACCTAATCTGCACTTTTCGAAATCAATAATGATTTTTTTAGGTTAAATACAAAAATTATTAATAATTTATTTCATTGGACGTCATAAATCTACATATTAGCGGTTATACCTATCCAGAGAAGAATAGGTAAGAAATGCGACCCTGTTATTTATTTTTCCTTACGTTTTCCTTTTGTCGAATCTATTTACCAAATATATTTAGTATTAAATGTATTTTGGTACCGATACTTTTGACCTTACAGTACTAGTACTTATTGTAACATTTCTGTGTATATTTTTTTTGTTTGGCGTTTTATATTTAACCATATAACAATAATTCTCAATTAAACATTAGTTAAGCTTAGTTTAGCGTTAATCTACAGACACACTGCTCTGGGGTTATCAGTGTTTATAGTGAATTGTAGAGTAGTACAATAACATAGTTGAGAGTCCGTTTTAAAAGGTGGACGAAAATGATTAGTGGTCGCTTTCCCCATCTGTCTTGCGGTTCGTGTGGCAGACGTATCCTTAGTCCATCCGTGTGACACTTGCCTACCTAGTTACGACTGAGCTATTAGTGGAATGGGGCTGCCATTTATTTTAGTAGATGCGACGGCGGTCGCCTGCGAGATTGTGGGACACACATTTTTTTGTAATGAACCTCGAATATCTCACGCCGAGGCGGGAAAAACTTTCTGATTTATTTCCATTTTTGTTGCTTCGAACAGTGGGATTATCCCGCATTGTATTCAAACAATCGCTACATTCAATATATTTTCCCTATTGAATTATAACGTTGTTATTTTCGCCCATCCACCAAAAGAACTAACACATTTCGTGAATTAGGTTAGGAACTGGAACGTTCCTGAATGTGATGTTAATTAGTTTTATACGCCAATTGTTAATTCGCTTTTCAAAATATTGAAAAGTACCTCATTATGGCAATATTTTTTTTATATTAACAAACGGAAGTTGACGCTACCAATGGTATTCGTTTTACCATTCTTTATCTTAATTTGTCGTAAAGTTTTACTTTTGTCGAATCGAAAAGACTTTGTTGCTGCGTTAAAAGGAATAGTTTTAAAGGTGCTTTATCCTCGTCAGGATATTCGACCAAGGTTCCTTAGTTCAAATACATCCTTAAACCATTCACTTATACCGAAATTCACCTTGTGCCACTGCGGCGTTGTGCGTGTTGAACAACAATTTTTCACGAAATAATATTGTTTTTTCTCCTTTTGTTTGTGTTGTTTCAATGAGTTCATTTTATTTTCGTCATGAATGCCCGTATATATAG
>DWGO01000657.1:0-11340 GCA_018247635.1 Eurytides dolicaon deicoon
ATATAATAACAAGAAATGAGTTTTATCAGTAACCATTGATTATTTAAAAAAAAACATTTCAAAAAGTAATTTCAAAAGGATATATATTTTTCAATATCAAATACCGTACTTATATATAAATAGTTCACAAAACAAAAATTATTAGATTTGATAATTAAAACGTAATTAAATTTCCTTCTGAAATTCAAATCGTTCGCATCACTGATGTCAACTACAGATAGTCTCCCATTCATAGCTAACCAGCTGCCACTTATCATTCATGAGATCATTATTATGTGAGTGTATTTACGAATACTTTCTTTATGACAAACTAAGTTATTACTAAAGGGGGATGTTCTCAAATGTGTGTAAAGAGATATATTCAATTGTCAAACAATTTAGATGATTATTTTTAATTGTAAAAGGTTACTTTTTTATTAGATAAAGTGAGCAAACCCTGAGCCTGATGGTAAGCGACACACCAGCACATAACAACACAGTACCATACAGAACCTGTTTGGCTAATGGCTACTTACGCTTGTCACTCAGAGATTTAACATGTTCTATCTGTATAACCAGTTTATACCCGAGCATCATCACCCTTCAAACCGTAACACAGCAATGCCTATTTGCTTACTACTGCTTGGCGGACAGTCCCATATGTTTTATTGTTATTACTTATATATTTATTTTAATATTATATTTTTCCTTCAGTACAATGTTCTTAAAAATCCTCAAATATATATTTAATACTCATTTGAAATACGTTGATTTTTTTTTTATTTTCTTGTAAATAAACCTAAAGATAAATATGTAGTGAATTAACTTTATAAGGCAGGTTACCTCACATTCATTGCAATTAAAACGCAGTCGATTAATTAATAGTCTTCTAGTACACTGAGGGAGCTTTTATAATTTAACTAATTAACTGATTGACCGATACATTCTATAGTAAAATCTTTGCATCGAATGGTAATGTAAAACCCTTAATTTTTTTATGAGATAATGTGAGGAGACGTACGTCTGTTGTTGAGGAATCCGACTGCCTATAACAATACAATACCACACAGCACGTGCTTTATACGCCGCTACGCAACATTGCACTTCAGTTCGGAACATAGCAAAGCGTACATTATACTGCTTGACGGTAGACTAACTGACAGTGCAATGGTACCACCCCAGATGGCCTCTGTAAACGAGTATACTATAATAGATAGTTAATTTCCTATAGAATGGTGGCCATAGCTGAAAAAATTCTGGAAGCCGTTATTATGTTGTACTATGTGTTATTCATTATATAAGCAATCAAAACTCTATAGAAGTTTGTTCATTATTTAACGAATTGTAGTTGCAATGACTCTTTTGCAGTGAGTCCGCACGCGATTGTCCCACAGCACTTTAATATTATGTTGATTACTGAGGATGAAGATAGCATGATAGCATACATTTCTGGGTGATGAAGCAGTTAAGAGTTTACTTCAATTTTTGCTCCTTTAAAAATACTATGAAATACGGGGTTGTTGTAGGAAAGTACATATGTCGCTTGCCATTAGGTACACGATTTAATCGTATCATCACTAAATCACCTCCAAAATTACTGCTTTAAAATTGACAAGGCATCATTATAAAATAAAACAAATCCTTACCAGGTGATATGCACGTCCATTTATTTCCCTATAACAATCTGATAAAAAAATTGTATAAAAGTACAAGTAAAGTTTATTCGCGTTTCTTGTGAAAGTTCGAACAATTTATATTATTCGAACTCTACAACTTTTGCCTGGAATTTGCCTTTAACAATATTATTCAAGTTTTATAAGCTTCCAGCCATAGCGTGAAGTTTTATTAACTTTTAATAATGTCGTCAGGCGGACAAATTTCATAACACCTACACTATTTTAATTATACCACATAAAGTTGTAGGACTATTTCGCAGAGCCTGCCTGGGATTATTCCACTAGATTGCTCTACCGCCGAGCATTGAAGTATCAGCAATACCCTATTCAGGTTTGAAGGGCAATAATGCCAGCGTAATTACTGGGCAAAGACATAGACTATTTCATATCTCTGGATGATATCACCTAGCTAAATGCTATTTTACGACGTGATGTGCGCTTAAACTCCACACAGGCCAAAAACTTATGTGATTAGCAAAAAGTTGAGAATTTGAATTATGTACGTCCCTTTATACATCATAATAACAACTCAAAAGAAAATAAAAAAAATCTATATAGCCACTCTGAACTGTTTGACTTTAAGAACACAAGAGAAACTCACTGAATTAGAACTAGCACTTGAGAAAATTAAATGGGACATACTAGGATTAAGCGAAGTAAGAAGATTAGGCGAAAGTATTGAGGATCGAAACGGATACATATTATATTACAAAGGAGAAACTAAAGGAAGCTACGGTGTTGGCTTCATGGTTAAAAAACATCTAGAAAGAAATATAGAAGAATTTAAGGGCATATCAGAAAGAATAGCTGTACTCAATATGTATCTGCCGGGCTATAAACACAAATGGTCAATTATTCAAATATATGCTCCCACTGAACAGCAAGATGAAAGAGTTAAAGACTTTTTCTATGACCAATTGTCATCAGTCTTACAGGACACACATAAAAACGTTTTGGTTATGGGAGATTTTAATGGTAAAATAGGCTATCAACGAAATGGCGAGGACAATGTAGTAGGCACGGCTGGAAGAGGCCTATGTGTCAAATGACACCCTGATCGGGAAAACCGAGTGAATAGTTTTAGTATAGATTTTAAGCTAAAGTAGCAAACAAAAATGTACCTAATTCAGCAATAAAGGCTTAAATAAATAAATGTCTATGCCCAGTAATTTTGCTAGCAATATTTCTCTTCAAATCACACAGAACACAGTAGTGCTTACACATTACCGGGCGGTTGAATAACTGATAATTATTATTGCTATTTATTTATTTGCACCTCAGTCGGATCCTGCAATAGAGTTTTACCAATTTAACATTTATTATGCTTTTTCTAGGAGATAAGGTGACAAGACGAGCATAGACTGTTCTACTATCGATATCGCAAATCAAATTGTACTTTGGCTACAGGGCCAGTACCGCCACGAAACCTATTACTCCTTGTCTTACGATATAAATTACTGCAACACAAAAATAACCATTGCCGCTAAGTGATATCTTAAAAATTTGTGGACCAATATTCGTACATCGTTACAATAATGTACTTATCAAAAATTTAAATCTAAGCTTAAAAACATAACTTATCGGAGCATACTATTCCATCCAAGAGTTTTTAGTTGATAAAGATGTATGAAATTAGAATATATTGACCCATAAGCAGGCTTACTGTACAGTTGTAAATATGTATATAATATCAAATCAAATCAAAATATCTTTATTCAAATAGGCCTATGTAGGCACTTTCGAATCGTCATTATTACATGTAAGTTCGTGAGGAAGTTACCACTGGCTCGTAATACAGTTCTGCTGAGAAGAGCCGGCAAGAAACTCAACAATTGCTCTTTTAAAATACTATTACATGTTCAAGTGTACAATCGATTAGCTATCCCACATAGGAGTCAATCAACTTAATTCCATACATTTTGATCTAGCAATTTAGATCTAATAAAAAATGTAGTTTGATATTTAAAAGAGCAACTGTTGAGTTTCGTGCCGGCTCTTCTCAGTAGAACTGTTTCTCTTGTGTATGTCATAAAACTGTATGATTTACTAAGAGTCGCAAATTTCTAATTTCTAATTTAAATCAGGTCAGATATTAGGCATGCAACTCTGCAGTTTTCATAATTATTTTGACGTACACATTTGTACATTCTTTGATAAGGTCAATAGTTTAGATAACTATTTTTTTTAATAGTTTGCCTCATACGCTATCATAACTTCTATTAATCAAACACGATCAATGCGCTATGTATGTGAGATCACAGGAAATGAGTTTTAAATGATGTGGCACTTATGAATTTTTTATGAAGTGAATGAAGGCAAGAAGCGGGTCGTCTCATGGTGATTAATCACTGCTCGTGAACAATCTCGACATCAGGAAAGTTATACCATGCCGCTCTTTATGTAAGTTGCCACTGTTTTTAGATTTAAGGACCTTACGGGTGTAAGGCACGTCCACACTTGGAACAACTTTTAGTAAATCAAAGTTAGTATTGTTCGGAAATCTAACATATAATTCGGCGTCCGATAATAGTTAACAAGGTAGCCATTATAATCACTAGACCATTCGTGAATATGACGCTGGGAAGAAATTATTGATAATAAGAGAGATAACTTCAAACGCATTCAACGCAGAGCTGCTTAAATCGTCGATGACGACGTCCTTTCCGATTGCTTGATTAGTTGGCCCTGCAAAGAGACGTCTTTGCAGGGTCAACATCCTCTTCTATTATTTTCTACTGCTTGTACAATGGGGAGTATTCCGAGAAGAGTTTTGCCTCTCCACTACGCGACAAACCAACAGATATCATCCATACAACCTGGATGGCTGCATATCTACCACCGCACTGTAAACGGCAATTAATATTGCACATCGATCTTTTGAAAGAGACTCTCTCGTACTTATACGAGTGACAAATGATGGAGAAAATCTGACAAAATAGTGAATGATATAGATAACGCTCTACAAAGACAAAATTAGCCGATTGTCTTTTTTTAAACACCGATATGCAATATTTATCGCCGGAGATCGAGGTGTAATATTTATCCCCGGGCACGCTTTACCTGCTTTGCCCTTACATTTTGCTTCCACACGTCACTAACTTCGAATCGGTTGTTGCCAGCGGTATTTCATAAATTGAATGAGCATTTAGGATATCCTAATACTCGTATTAAATAGCGGAATGCTAATATATGGTTTATCTTTTTTCTATTTTTATCTTTATATTTTTGTCACGTAATAAGTAAGTGACGAAGAAGCCTTAGTCCATCAGTGGACCGATAGGGGTTGATTATGTTGATGACTTTTGAAACCGATTAATTGACGAATGATTAAATTGAAGTAGGTAATATTGCATCTAAGTTGTTCAAGTCCGATTAGAGTCTATAAGTTTAGACAAAATCGTACATTCCATATTTACTATCGTGCTTAATGCATGAAGTAATTGGATGAAAACGAAAGCAGATCCCACTCAAGGCGACAGCCGGTGCGACCTTTGACAAACTGGAAGCGAATTAAATGTACCACCGTTGCACAACATGATCGAATATTGACTTTATATCTATTAAGTTACAATCTAATTTCGCTTTTGCTGACATAGACTGCACAGTTATGCGATGTGCAACGATGAGAACGGCCGAACTGAATTTATTCGTGACTAATTGCGGGTTTAACTCCGCATGTATTACGGCTATCACTCTTTACGAAGATTACGGATGGGCTGAATTCGTTTCGTAATTATTGCAACCATTACAGAAGTCACGATTGACTGATATGTTTGACTGCCGCTCAGTATGGCGAGGTCCGTCAAATTTGGCGTCGATTGTTTAAAAGTTCTTTATGATGCCAACAAATTGACCATTAATGAAGTGGCTGTGGATGTTACTTAAGATTTTTTATCAATTTAATTCACGCTGGAAATGGTCCAACTTTGTCCATTGAGAATACAATCTTTTAAAAATTACGAAGTTGTGCGACGAGACATTACTGCTAATTATTCTATTGCGAGGCAATAAAAAAAAACTACAAAATAGATGAGCTGATCGCCCATAACTTTGTTCTGTGGAACTGCGCTGCGCTCGTGATCTAGAGAGATGAGATATAACAATTCCCAGTAACACATTAGTACTTACTTTTGCCCTTCAAACCGGTATACAGAAATGCTTGCAATTTGGCTGCTGCCATCCAGTTGACGGTAGATTAACAGGGAATGCTATAATGATTCCCCAAGCGGACTCTAAAACAGAGTTTTAACACATAAATTAAAGATAATTTTCCATGTCGATTTAATTGCAGTTTTAGTTCAGCCTTCCTTATCCGGCTTAATCGACAACATTTTCAATGTATGTCATATATGAAATAATAAACTTAAAATTGCTTTTGTAAAAGTGGCTTTCGAAACCGATACAAAATACAAGAACATATAATGAGACCAACTAAAATATTAAAGGTGTTCGAAGGCATTTCAGATCTCAAAACTGTTAAGTAAATATCAAATACAAAATCCAGATATACACGTTAAGCCAATCGCTGGATAGGGTCTTAAAGATCAGACGCCGATGTGATTTCTCGGGCCCAAAGGCTCCCATTATTGCGGACAATATTATTGGGTACGGTGTAAAAAGCTATTTAGATAAATGCATCCAAAGTACGCCTTTGGTGTAACTGCTGCGGCCTCTTTATAGCCCCTTTTATGCTTAAATGTTAAAGTATACATTACAATTTACTCTTAATTTGAATAGTTAAAATAAAACAATTGTAAATTTTACACAAATACCACCCATAAAGCGACTCAAGTGACCCACTTACATATAAATAGGTGGGCCATCGAACCAGCGGAATGGGTATTTTTTATTAATATTAAAAAGAGGAATTAAAATTTTCTAGATTTCAATACAATTTCATTTGACTAATACTTTTTATATTATATTTTAGTTATGACATTCATTTATTTAGTATTTTACTTGCATGTTTACTCAAATAAATAAATTCTAATTAATTTTGTATACATAATTGTTTAATATTTTGACCATTTTATACTTTGCAATTCAATGAGGCGAAATACGTATTATAATATTACTATTAATAAAAATGCCAACAAAAAAAAATTAAAAGACTTTTTCTTTTAGTCTATCTATCTTGACGTGTTGTAGTGTTTTCTGCTTAGATTTAGTTTCATATTTATTAAAATTAACATAGTAAACCTAAAAACAAAGATATCTTTATATTGATTTTCATCGCGCTTTTAATATGAAACACAAACATAAGATATTATACCTAATTTTCTCTATAACCGACCGTTACAGTTTCACTGGAATAAATACATCCTATGGCAGGTACAATAGGAGACCAAACGTCGCTTTATACTACAAAGTTCGCGGGTCCAAACGAATAGATTAAAACACAACTAACAATCGTTGGTGATTCGGTTAGTTCTATGCATAATAATAGCTAAAGGTAGGAATTGGTATTGAGGTACCACAGATAAGGACGAGGACAGTACTGAAATTTTCGGATAATTATTTCTATATATTTTTCATCTATAAGTTCCTTAGTGTATACAAATAAATAATTTCTGTAATATATCCAATCGATCTCCCACGTGACATTTTTTTTAAAGAATGGTAATGCGCCTGAGCGTCACGCCTACCCATAACAACACGGTACCATACCGAGCGTTCTTGACCCTGTGCTGCGCTCGTCACTCAGAGATATTAGATGGTCTATCTCTTACCCTGTAATTTCTCTGGCATCATTGCCCCTCAAACCGAAACGAAGTAGCGTTTACAATACTACTTGGCGGTAGAATATCTGGCAATGCAGTGATACCGACCCAGTCGAACTCTGCAATAGTCTTAAAACTTTATGAAACCACTCTACATAAATTGCGTTGGTTTTTATTTTGGGATCTAATAGAAATAAAAGGTAGTTTATATCGGTAACTATACGCATACAAAAAAAACATATTAGTATGATGGTTGTTTCGTTACTCTGTAAAAGCGACAAAACGCCTACATATAAATATAGAATTATAAAAATATTTTCTTTCGTGTGACTCATTAAAATTTTATTCAAATGACTTTTGTCTTTATGTCGCCTTATATAAAATCAAAGTGCATACCGATAGTATTTCATTAAAGCAGATGTAAAAAACGAGAAATAATTTGATGATAATATTAATACGAAAAGCGAGTATTGGAAAAACCAGCGAGCATCAATTTTTATCGTTATAATGCGTTAGGTATCCATGATTATATCGAATGAGTATCATTTAAGTACTGTAAAAATATCTATGAATATTGTCTATAAAACCAGGGTTTTATTGGAAAAGGTGCGTCGTATTTTACCGAAGAGTAACTTATATTGCAAAAAATATTTACATATATATAAATTATAATTACTTTTGACAAGATCCGAGATCGTATTATCGACCGCCCGTTAGGTACACTATTCACTTATAGAAAATTATCTTTTTTATTTCACTAAGAGAGCTTATTTGTTAATAACAATAGAGATAACTTAAATAAATTTATATGAAGCTAGGTTTTACCCAGTTACGGTTTCGCTTGCTTAAGTTCAGATTTCCGATCTTTTACCACATTTTTGTAATATTCCATTACAAAAGGTAACTTATTTCATTCGCCGTGTAACTCATATCGGATGATGTAAATGCTGAAAGCAAATCAATATAAGTAGTCATGTAAAGGGGTCCAATACCTCGTGGATATTATAAATTTTAGGGTCGCCTGCTCATATCAGCACAGTGCCCCAAAAATCTTCCTGGGCCAGGGCCAAGCGAGTTATTGAGTTTTTGCACTCCTCATCCAGAGTCAAAGTGAAAGTCAAAGTCAAATAAATTTTATTCAAAATTGGATTGGTTTACAATCGCTTTTTGACGTCAACATAAAATAACATTTACTACCTGTTCGGAAAAAAATGCCTCAGTCCTGAGAAGAACAGGCGAAAGAAACTCAACGGGCCTTTTAACTCTTTTTTTTTAAAGTAAAAAATTGTATTTACAATTCATAATTAGTCTTGAAATAGCCTGGAGGCGATCACATCATTCCCAAGGCGTGCGAAATTTTTATTATACAATCGATTAGCTATCCCACATACAAGTCAATTAACTTAATTCCATAGATTTTGATGTACCTGAAACTAGTGGACAGTGCAGGAAGCTTTTTGTAACAAAATATTTTGAGTTATAGTTTTAAAAGTTCCAAGTCATGATATCTTGTGGAATCTTATTATGTACCCGTACTCAGGCCAAACTATATAAACTAAACAAGGGATCGAAGTGTCTATAGATGATATGATTCATCTTAACTTGTTCAGTTAAATCTCGCCACGCGGGAAATTATCCGGACTTGGAGCCGGATAACCGGCGCGGTACTCTGCTTCGGACACCTAGTTACCCGGGCGATCCAGACATCTCGTTACCCGCCCGGGTAAAGTAGAGATTAAAGTTTTACTATCAGCGTGGTCTTATCGCGTGCAGTTAAGTTGCTCCTTGAGATAAGTGCTTGTTTGTTAGATCGCTTTGTTTTTGGCACGTCTTTGTTTGAAGTTTGAGTTTGAAAATTTACGTTTTAGTGAAAACTACATTGTATCAATTTATTATAGTTTTAAGCCTTTTTTCTAATTTATTGTGTGCCCTCATTTACCTTAAAAAAATTTATGTACTTGAAGAAGGAATCACCGAAACAAAAAATCGTGCGTGTCAGTGGCAATAAATTGTTTTTATTTGCCATTAGGAAATATTTCTAATATTATTATTATTATTCAAAAATATTGTTAAATTTTCGGCAAAATTCTAACTCCTTATTGGTGTTATAAATCTGATGTGTTTATTGGTCTGTTAGTTTTTCAGAAAATGGAATAAAGGATTAGTTTAGTTTTCGGTAAATGTGACATAGGCTTTTCTAGCAATTCTCAATGATTTTGAATAACGAGCAAGGCACATTATTTCTTGAATAATAATAAATACACACTGTTATATCTATTCTCGATGTAATCTTAATAATACTTATAATTGATCGAAGATGGCGTTTAATTCAATCGGACTGTAAGGTCATCTTTGTGTTCCAGCCAGACACACTCTTTAGCATTTTGAATATGGAACAGGGACAGTTAAGAATGCTGGATGACCAGATGCTAAACATTCTGCTATAATTGAAAGCCATCATGCAAGATACACATGTTGCGTCTTTATTATCCTCGTAAAGTATGCGAGGGCGCGGAAATCACAACTGCTGCGATATGTCATTATGAATTTTTCCATAAAATGAAGCAATGCTTTGCCAAGTGCTCAGTATTTGCGCAGCGACCTCTACAATGCAACTGTAAATGAAACAAAACACTGTATTGCAGTTTAGTGTTAATTTTTTTTATTATTTTTGTAATGTGCCTGTTAATGCTTGGTTATTGTATTCTATTGTTTATTTATTACATCTTTTATAAAGGATAATAATAAGAGTTTATTACTTTTCATGTACTTTTTATTTATTAATGGAAAAACGTATTATTGGTTTTGCCGTTTTAGACCAATAATAATTGTTGCTAGATATCTCCATAATAATATAACAAAATCTTATGCAAAAAAAAAATAATAACAATTTTGCTAAGCCGTGACCTCGTGTCAAAAATTTAAACCTAAGATTAAAAATGTATTACTTAGCAGAGCGTATTATTCTGTTCGCGAATTCTTAGTTGATAAAGATGAGTGGAATTAAAAGTCGATCAGTGTCGAAGGGAACCTCTAGTTACCGCGCTAGGGATAAATTTTTTTATGTGTGTATTAATTCGTAGTGTCTGTGTAACTTTGTAGAGACGAGCAAGTCTATATCCTTCCGCATAGCGGAAACTTGTTCTTTGAACTGGAACACAGAAATTATTGAACACTAAGTTGACTCTGATAAAGATTCCAATAATTATATATATTTCGTGACATTTTCGTAATTGATTAAGTGAGGAGACGGGCAAGTCGCGCGCATCATGGTAAGTGACACGACTGTCCATAGCATCAACCTGCTTGGCCGTGCGCTGTGCTCGTCACTTAGAGATATGAGATGACCCTTGTCTATGCTCAGTAATTGCGCTGGCATCAATGTCCTTCAAACTGGAACATAGCAATGCTTACGCACTACGTACGTCAGTACCACCACAGATGAGTTTCTACCACTAAATCAACCACTAAACATACACTGCAACGTATATTTCTTTTTCCTAAAAGTCGAAGTGTTATGACTTACTAATTCACCTTACAAGTGCTAAAGTAAAGAACTCCATCCAACAAACGCTAAGAACTGATACCTAAGCTTCAGTCCAGCTTAATAGAGTCCCGGAAGTGGGATACGCGTGCCGGAAATCGCACTTCCGCGACACGCGCCGGCTTAATAGAGTTTGTTGACGCCGGCGCCTAGGATTGCGAATTTGGTTAAAATGGCGAAAGCAAACCGGTATAAATGAAGAACACCTTAAACATATATGTCATATCATTTTTAATGTACTAACGTTTAAAAATAATTTAAATCTAAAAGAATATAAGTGGTACGACTCTTGCAGAGTCCGACTGGGACGGTACCACTGCATTGCCAGATATTCTGCCGCCAAGCAGTATTGTATAAGCACTACTGTGTTACGGTTTGAAGGGCAATGATGCCAGCGAAATTACAGGGCATAGAGATAGAC
>DWGO01000658.1:0-11339 GCA_018247635.1 Eurytides dolicaon deicoon
TCTCAGCAGCACTGCTTTCCGAGCCGGTAGTAGCTTCCTTACGATCTGACTTCACTGCCAATTCAAAAGTGCTTGTAAAAGTCTAATTGAATAAAGCTCAATTTCATTTCATTTCATAAGATCTGTTTGTTTAATAAACTGTTTTTTCAGTTCAGAAACTGTTTTTGAAAATAAAGTTCGAGTACATAATCTAATGCACAATTGTACTTGCAGTGATAACAATCTTTTGAATCCGCTTGAAAAATGAATTAAACCTGAATTAATGGTATGTAGCAGTTCTACATACCATCATTCAAGGTTTTTTTTTCCAAAGCAGTAATGTGCATGGGTTTCTTTGTTCCGGTTTAAAGGAAAACGTTCCAAAATATAAAGCTTCAGAACTTGGTGATGATGCAGATTTTCGAACAATAGAGCCTTTGCCGAATTTGGCTTTTAATTAAAATATTCATGACTTCATTAACATTTTAAGTTAAAAAAAACTAATACGTAGTTAATTTTTTTTAAAGAGCTACTCTTTCCGGATTTTCTTAGTAGAACTAACACGTAAAAATTACGCTTTAAAAGTACTTGTATAGACCTATTTGAATAAATATATTTTGATTTGATTTAAAATGTTACACTAGGTCAATAGTCTCCATCCAATCCACGATAGTAGTAATATCCACTAGTAACTTTTCAGTTATCACATTTCTTATTTTTTTAGGGGATATAGTGACAAAACGGGCAAGACGTGTGCCTGCCACAAGCGACACTCCTGCCCATAACAATATGCAAAACGTGTTTTGCTCTGCGCTATACTTGTCACCTGGATATATAATATGGTCTATCTCTTTGTCCAGTTATTACGCTGGTACCATTACCCTTGCATTTGTAAAACACTTGTGATTGACTTGCATCTTGTTTTTTTAAATACTTATGCAAAGGTTTCTTATCACTATTGATAAAATACTAGACAAAATATTGTCATTAGTAAAAATTGATTTTTTAAGATTTGCTTGAATTTTTTTTTATTTGAGTTGTAGATGTAAAAGATGTTTTTGTTTCGTCGAATGTGAGTGTGTTGGGTAAAATAAATGAAAGAGACATAGTCAAGTATTTAACATATATATTTCTTTGAGCTTTTAATTGCATTTTGAAATACAACATAAAAATATTAAATAAGATTATTCAATTTGGTAAAAATCAATAATTCAACACCGTTTATTTCTCGTTAATTGAATGAGCAAAAGTCGTCTCATCAGAGGCTAGCGTATACATAATATTTGTCGTAGGTCTCATTAATTATCGTTAAAATGATAGTTGATCGATTCCCAAAAAAAATCACTTTTGCAACTCCCGCTCGTAACATAACCGTGGATAACGAAATAAAGAAACATCCGAACAAAAAATTACGTACAGAACATCACATAAAGGAAATGGTTCAACGGACATTCCAACGAATCCAATATAATAAAAAGAAAACGAATCATGTCACACATATATATTTATATGAATATAAATAAAAACGGTCATTTTACGAGTGCGCGAATCGCAAAGAATCGATCGACATCCCACCTCGAAACTTACTTTAGACAGTTTACAATATTATTATTTTTTTATTTATTAAATATAAAAGAGCTTTTCACTCGCAAGTACCGTATATACAACTCGTATATCTTGTTGTTTTTTAAATTGGAAGAATTGTCTCGTTACATTTGAATGTCCCTAACCGTATACGAATGTAGTCGTCCTTCTAAACAATTAAATGAAAAAAATTGTATAACGTATTATCACTTTTCTTTTCCTCTAGTATAGCTTGGTTTGGACAACCGAACAACGCTGGTACAATGGTATACAAGTGTTTCACAGTGAAGTCACCTAATTTTAATGCACTTACGACTAAATAATAAATAGCAATCTCGCGTGGAGAGCGTTTGATGGGCCTAGAGCGAAATTTACACTAAGGAGAGATTGTTGCTTGTTATATTGCATCGAATGACGATTCACGCCGTACTTTTATATACAACTTCAAACTGAGCCAAAACTGAGATTGGATCTCCGAGATTACGGGCATCGGCCGTCCATCGCCACTCGCGAAACGAAACCATCAAAATATACATAGAATAAACTAAGTCCGCTAAGCCTAACTAACTCCGATCTGCGCTGGGGAGAGACCGAGTGACGTTGACGTTGACGATTGAAAGTGATATTGCAAGATTTTCAGTTTCACCGCTATGTTCGGTGCAGTACTGAGCGTTCGCGCCGCGCGAGCCTTTTCTTTCGTTAGCGAAAAATATACATTTACATTTAGAGATCGAATCGAAACCCTCCCGAGACTTAATGCGACTTATATTTACAATTATCGAAATGGAATTAAAACGTAGTGTGGAAGATAAGCGGCGGGCGGCGCGGGCCCGTTTCACCTAAAGGCGACGACCATTTCTCCTTCTCAAAACAGTCTCCTTAAAAACTAGAAACGAACGTAAAACGTTTGGCGTATACTTATTTCGCTATACGTTAATTACACTAACCGAGCTACGCGGTGAACTCTAAAGTTATTTATTACCTAAAAATAATTAAATTGGCAAAGAGTTTCGAAATACTTAGCGTCGCCGCGGCGACCTACGCCTAGGAAGGTTCAACAACGCAGCGGGTACGATATGGTATGATCACAGGGGGGCGGTGGCGCCTACACGTACTTGCTGGACAGCTGCTTCGCGAGCTCCGTGTACTTGAGGAACTTAGAGTGGGGGCTCTCGTCGAAGGACTGCGAGGGGCTGCGCGGGTCCTGGGGGGAGGGGGCCTGGCTCGAGCTACCGCCCTTGTGTGCGCCAGGGGAGCCAGCCGCAGGGGGCGCCTTTGCCGGAACGGGCTCCGGTAGGGCGCCGTCCTTCACGAAGTGCATCTTGGACAGATGATGCCGATACGCGCCCTTTGATATGAACGGGGTGTCGCACAGGGCGCATTTCATGATGGAATCCGTGACAACGGCGTCGTTGCACGCCCAACTGAATGTCAGGATGCTGGGAGGCCCGGCTGGAGAAGGAGCTGGAGGTGGCGCTCGTGACGGATTGCTCTCCGTCTTGTCGCAAAGCTTTTGTAGCGCCGCCAGTGGGTGGCTGCCACCGCGGCGCGACGAACTCGCCTCGTTGGACCCGCCTCCGGCCAGATTGTCGAACATAGAGGAGAGCGCGCCCAAACTGGAGGCGGGCTTACGATCCGCACCCGGTGTGGGGCCGGAGCGGTCACTGGAGGGACTTCTGGGGCTGGCCGCTGGACTTGGTCCTTCGCTCTCGCGCTTCGTAATTGTCGGCTTGACGTCCTCCTCCACCGAGCCCGGCCTAGGCTGCTCCTCTTCGTCCTCAACTTCAGTCTTCACGCGCACCGATTGGTTGCTCAGGTCAACGCCGTTCTCACGCTCCTCCTCGTCGGGCACCTCTTTCTTTATTCGCACTTCAGCGGGGCGGTCCTCAGAGGCGGGCGTCTGAGAGCCGCGCGTGTCCGGCGTTGTGCGCGGTGTCATGTGGTACGCGTCGAGCTTCCTGTCGGGAGTGAGCGATTCCACCCTACTGCCTCCCCGCTCTGACATCGAGCTGGACTCGCTGCCACTGCGCTCGCGGCGCCCATATCCCTGCTGATGGTGGTAGCTTCGAAGCATGCTCATCGTTTGAGGGTCCACCAGAGGCTTTGTGTAGTCGACGCTTTCGTCTATACCTAACCGTTTGAGGATACTAGAGCCTATGGGAGCGTGGGACGCGGAGCCTGGCATCCCCGGAACGGAGTGCCGCGAACGAGTGTCGAAACTCTTCTCGATCAATTGTTCAATAGCGTTTAGAACAGATGGCGACGAGCTTTTATCGTTGCTGGCATTTGGGTCTTTGGAACTCGGGGAGGAGTCGTTAACTGAAGAGGGTGAGCGGTGATGAGCGGAACCGGGCGATGGCAGCTCCTCGTTAATGCTTTTACGGCCGTCGCGACTGGTGGGTGTCACGTGACCGGGAACATCAGGTGGGATAATGTTGTTCGATAAAAGAGCGCTCTTGAGGAAATTCCTTTGGCTGTTTGACATAGGAGCGCCGATGCATTGTCTGATGTGCTCGACAAATACGGCAGTTTCGATTTTATCCCCGCACTTTTCGCATGTGATTCTGCTGCCCGCGCTGAAGTCCCTTATAGGCTTGCCCATTGGTACGCCGTTGCCCTCTCCGTTTTTGAACTCGTGCTGTGCCCTTTCAAGCTCCAATAGCTTTCTAACCGGAAGCGACTTCTTCCTCTTTTCGCGCGTCTGCCGTCTCCTACCACCACTTTCGGTAATAGATCTCATGATGTGCTCTTTATAATGCGAGTTTTTGACCATGTGATTGCTAAGCTCCTTTAATGAGCTGAACGCTTGGTCGCAGACCTTACAAGTCAGGACGGCACTTACATGACTACTGGTGCCCGTGGTAGGAGGGGCTGCATTGTTAGCACCCGGTCCACCAGAATTGGAACCCTTGCCGTCATCCGCCTTCCACGAGATGATTTGCTCTTGAGATATGATGTTCGTGTAATGCTGTGTGCGTTGCATGTGACTCGTCATTTCAGCGAGCGATCGGAAACTCTCCGCGCACCACATACATTTCAAAATTTGTCTAGTCTGCTCCGCTCCCTTACCTAACCATACGTCCTGTCCGCGGACTAGCTTTCTTGGTATCGGCATGTTCTCTTTAATGAGCATATTTAGATCGTTGTGGTTCGGCTTCGACGAGCCACTGGACGACGAAGAATTGTGCGATGGGGTCGAAGGCGAACTTGAGGGTGGCTGAAGCGAGGGAGGCAGGGGTGCGCCCGTCGACGGCGGAACTGGTACGTTTACGCCGCAATGCTTCGCCTCCTTCATGTGGACGGTGAGGTCCGCCAGCGAGTTGAAGCTCTTCTTACACCAGACGCATTTCAGCACGTCCTTCGTTTGGTCCGCGCCCTTGTTTAGCCAGTGAGATTGCCAGGCTGAGTGGCGAGCGGCCGCGTTCGGCGTTAGTCCCGCGCCCAATGCGGCATTTTGCACCGACCTGAACAGCTCCTCGCCCCCCAATCGACTCAGTTCGCTCATTTTTTCCAGCGCTTTGGTAGCGTCGCTGGGCGTGGGAGCACCATGTTTCAGCTTACCGTTCCAGTCAGCTGGCACGCCACCTTTCGGCGACAGGCTGGCTGCGGCGACGGCGGCCGCGAAGTAGGGCAGATGCGGCGCCACCGGGGTGGACCAGGGCGACGGGGCCGGCTTGAAGTCGGTGGTCCTCAAGCTCTTCCTGATGGGAACGGGTGATGGACAATCATCAGGCGCACGTTTTCTCGCGCCCACTGATAGATCGAGTGGCCCGTTTTCGTTCTTAGTGAGATTGACGGCGTCCTCATCGTCTTCATCTTGTGGCGAATCGGCGCGCTTCGTGCTAAAGTCGAGGGCGTCGGCGCGATCGGAGTCCAAGTCACCATGGCAGGACATCAGTAAGCGCTGCTGGGCGGCGGCGGCTGCTGCGCCGAGATACGCTGCGACTGCTGCGGAGTGCGGCGGCAGCAACGCAGCGGGCAAGGCGGCCGGCAACGCTGCGCTCAAGGCCGCGGGAAGCGGAAGCCCTGCGCTCCGTCCGGAGTAGACGGAGTCGTTGGAGGGGCACCGCGGCGCACCCGACGACTCCCGCGACAGGCATCTCGGGCTCTCCCTGTGGACAAAGAAGCGTTTAATAAACTAATCACATTTAGTTATGCAAGAAAGATACGTCTTTAAGGATCCACAATAAGGGCCTATTGGACGGAAAATCTATTGCCGGCAATATAAAACATCACAAAGCAAAAATATTAATAGTTTTTACTGTCACCTAATAATTTAATAATTTATCCTTATTTGTCAAATACTCTTACTAAGAAAAGAGTACCTCTCACAGAGAAAATAGCAAACAGCATTGTCATCAAATCAAGAAATTATATATCAAAGGATTAGTTTTAAAATAACCCGGCAATCAGGGCAAGAAAACTTTAACAACATATTTAACCGCGGTGCAATTCCATTGTCCTAATTTGACAAATAAAATGACTTATATTACATTGACTTGGTGGAATAACGTAACGGCGTTAAGAAAAACTCAATAATCTATTAGATTATTGTGAATTTCAACAAACTTGTTTCTTCTATTCGTACAACATACAAACTGATATTCAAATTCGTGATCATTAGAAACGAAAAGGCGACATGTTTACATCGCCCGACGAAATATTTATTCAATAATGGATATAATAAAACAACAACAAGCGACGTTTCGGTAGAAGAATAATTATACTTCCAAATCATTTCTACCGTAGAATTTATAATACGAACTGACACACATAAATATTGATAACATATGCGTTAGCGACCTAAGAATAATTAATTTCGGTGCCGAGTAAACGTATATCTTCTAATATAGAAGCTTAATTCAATGAACGGATCGAGTTCTGTTAATATGGAACTTGTTATGATACGAGCCAAAAAGCGCGTATGTATTTATTAAAGGACCTTAAAATAAATAAAGGAGTTAAAAATAAAAAGAAATTTATAGAACATTTTTTTTTAAATTAACATAAAAAACTATTGCAATATACAATTATATTCCTACATATTTTATATATTTCATAAAGTATACCTTAAACCAAGACAGTAACCGCTTTTGGCGATATTTGTAAGTTCAAAATTTGTTCGTGAATTGAGATTATTTCACAAATAATCTCAATTCACGGTTTGTATATTAAAATTGTATTTCCTAATATTGTATAACATAACGGAGACGTTATTCTGAATATATCTGTCTTGCCTCTTATTGATGCATTAATGCGAAAAACCAAAGATTTTTTTTTAATATTTAGCTTTAATTGTATCCAATACATACTGTATATTAATTTAAGTGAAAGCTAATTTAGGATTTTACCAAAACCATATATTTACGACTAAACCAAAAGTTTTCAAAGTTAGCACTGGTTCGTTCTCGAAACAGAAAACTTTAAAAGAAGCAAAAACAAAGTGAGTATTCTTCTATCTATATAAAATACAAAATTGAAAAAAAAAAAAGAAATAGGAAGAACGAAAAAACAAAACAACGAAACAGTCGAACAAACACGAAAACCTACCTCACGTGGTCGGGCTCGACGATCATTTTGGACGAAATCTTTTCAAAATACTCCACACTGAGCTTTTCCGAGAAGCCTCGGATCCATGAAACCGGCACTTTAACAATTCCCGAACACTGGTTTTACAGTAGAACAATTCAATTGACTTGGTGAGGAGCGAAGAAGTAAACACGTCGCGGAAGACGCGCCGCGGTGCCGGCCGGAGTGGGAGTGCGAGTACTGTACATGCGGCAACGACGGCGGCCCCGCGTGGAATGAGATGCCGTGTGATTTACGACCCGCCTGCAGCGCCCCCTCCCCGCACGCCCTCCGTGCGAGCGAGATGGCTGCGCGTGGGACGGGCGAATGGGAACAATGGAAAGAGACAGCTAGACGTGCCCGCTGTCGGGGGGTGGTGCGCTGCGTAATGCAAGCGTGCGTGTTATGCGCGAGGTGGACATGCAATGACGGGCGATCGTTCCGTTGACAGGCAGCGACGCAACGGAGCTACTCCGCGCCGCTGACTCACCTGACACCAATGAGCTATAGTGGATGGGCGAACCAATCGCGCGTCCCAATGTTTGCCGTATGCCGGCGCAGTCGGGTAATTGGGCACGTCAAGATCTACTCGTCGAAACTTAGCATTTCCACGGGTTCGGTGATTCAATGAAAGTTTATAGGCTTTATAGAGCCGCATAGGCTAAAAGCGTCAACGTCCGTCTATACAAGATACCATCGAGATTTGATGCCGACGACAAGGCAACAACTTGCGACTGCGACAGTCCCTTTAATCCGACGAGCCAAGGAACAGTGGATTTAGACAATGCAGATCAGCAAAAGATGAATCTTGGAGTGAGGTAGATGAGAGAAATTACCTAAACTCTAATCAAAAAATGGAACTTAAATGATAAAACAAAAATAAACTTGGAATTGGGAATTTCTTCCCACAATCCTTATATTAGCTACGATTACAAAACTGCCATGAACCAGAGTAAAAAAATACTGTATCGTGCACCGTAGATCTGGCAGGATACATTAGCCGAAACCTCATATTTTAGAGCGCACTCCACCAGTTTTCCAACAGAATCGCCAGCTGTTTATTGCTTCCTATAAGCATTAGTCGGGTGCGGGTCAATCAATCAGGCGTATTTATGTGACAGCTATTGTTCTCTCTTTCGCTCTTTCTCAACGCTCACGCATGACGTCGGAAATAACGCGCGGACGCCGCGTGCTACAGGAGGGAGAAATCAAAAGTACAAGTGTCACCCATCGCGGATGCCCGTCGAAGTTTATTGGGCGATATTTCCAGTCTGTGGCACCCGGAGGTACCTATACGGCGGTCGATTTTTTTTTGTTCTACCCATTGTCAGGGGGGCCACATGACAATGTTTGAATAATTTCGCAGTTACTTAGCCAATTACAAAACCGGCCCCACATGTCTTCGAAGCCGTTAAAGTGCACCGTCGTGCTAATATTTCGTGTTTTGGTACGGATATGATCTGTATATATAAGCAAAAGCGTCAAAAAACTATAGACTGTTTATTTATGTACATTTAAAAAAGAAAACATTATTTGTCCTGTAACATTTGATTTGTTTGAGCTCAAGAACATTATATAAGTTGAGGAAAACACTACAAATAATATATTTAGGGTCGTTGTATTAAAGGATATTAGTCAAAAAATTACTTTTAATTTGAATACGCGTAAGAACTTTAATAAACTCAATACACACACTGACATACGTGTATATGACTAGCATTAGTTACAACGACATTATACTTGCAAATTATCTATTTAATACGTTTATGATAACAAATGATTGATTTAAGCAGTGTTTTTAAATCGTTTCTACCAGGTTTCTGAAAAGTACGTCGTATTGTAGTCCGCAGATCATAGACATAAACTTTATATAATAAGAAACATAGGCAAGTTATTGAGTTCATTCTGATCTATTTAAGTGACATCGTTTTTTATGTGATAAAGTGACAAGACGAACAAGTAATGCACCTGATGGAAAGCGTCACGCCTACCCATAACAACACAGTACCACACAGAGTTAGCTCTGTACTGTGCTCATCAACCAGAGATATAAGATGGCCTGTCTCTTTACTATGTAATTATGCTGGCGTCATTGCCCTTCAAGCCAGAACACAGTAGTGATTACACACTACTGCTTTGGCGGTAGAATATTTGGTAATGCAGTGGAAAAAAAAACCACTAGTAAGAAAAAATATCACTAATTTTGACATGATATTGAGTTTTATATATTATTAAATTCACGAACATCAACAATAATCATTGCAGTGTTCCGCAATGGAAAAGACGTGAAAATCATCAACGAGGTGCGATATATGTTCAATCGTTTGACCTTCAATCCATTCTGCTTACGTGACACGGCCAGGCTTAAGTGAAACATAGTATCTAAGTCCGCTGCGTCGCTCATTAGCAATAAATTAGATTGATGGCCAATAAAAGAAAAACAACATTTAGTGAATATGCATGAACGTAAACGTCGTCTACACAACGACCTCATTCTGTTCGGCTAATGCTTCGCCCGAAGAAATATAAGCCATAAATAACTAAAAGAAAACACTTAATTTGTTAATAAACAATGTCTTTTTTTTTCTTTCTCCACTTTACGTTCTAAAATTCAAATCAATTAAAATCAGAACGAAGCGGTAGCCGTTTCACGTTATAAAACGCATAATAATGTCAAACTTATTTGTAATCCCTCTGTCTGTAGCGGTGATATGATATTATTACAACTAGATTAGGCTTGTTTTTTTAGAACAAAATGATGGAACGAGTCGTGCGCCTGATTGTAAGCGGCACGCTTGCCCTTGATGCTGTACTGCGCTCATCACATACACATCTTAATTCCCAGTTATTACGCTGGCTACATCGCTCTTTAAACTGGAACACAATAGTAATTACACACTACTGCATGGCGATAGAATAACTGGTATTACAGTAGTACCACTTTAGGCGGACTCTGTATAAGAATCCTACTACATAGTTGATATTTATTATTAATACGGAGAATTATAAAAAAACCGGACAGAAAACTTGCTATTTCTTGGAATGGTAAAAGGTCTATTATTCTGATGCAGTATATTTCATATGAAACTTTAAAGGAAAAAAAATCACCACACACAAATAACTTTTAGCAAATAGGCACCTATCTAAATGCTTTAATTACACAATATGTGAAAGAAACGGCAAATATGCTATACAATGATCAAAACGGATTAAATTATTTCATTATTAATTATAAGATATTAGTATATTACAATTTTGTAGTTATGTGACTAATATTTCAAGCTCGCTTTCAAAAATTTACTTTGAAATCATAAATTATAGGTAAATTGCATTGTGCATCTTGCAAAGATAGCGCTTTGCAATGTTCATTTAGTTTCACCAGTCACGATCTGTTCATAACCAAAATTAGTAAGTACCACAAAGTAGAAAAGTACTGGTTGGAACGAAAAAAAATCCATAGAAATTACTGAGTATAAAGATAAGAAGACAACAAGCGCAGTGCAAAATATAGCAGAGATTTAAATTGCTTAGTTAGATTGTTAGTACTGTTACAGGTAACACTCTTACGGGCAAGTATGTCGCTTACCATTACACGCTCGTTTCATCGCTGAGCTTTGAGATAGCAAGAAAGGCAAAAGAGCTATTGGAGGAGCTGCCAGGAAATATGGACAAGAAGTTTGACATATTTTAATTTGACCATTTGTGGTTTATAAAAAAATTGTTAGAGTATTAATTTCAAACAGCGAAACATTCTCCGAAGATTTCTTTTTTTTTAATGAACTTCATGTGTCCTTTTTCCAACATAAGAAGATATACTACTTTAAGTACAATTTTAAAGTTAATAATATCTCGAGATCTGTCTTCGTAACTAAAAACACAAGAACTTGGAAACTAGATATTACAAATAGAGACCGATCGGGATCATTAATTGACTTCTTTTTTTTACGTGATAAAGTGACGAGACCAGCAGGTCGTACGCCTGATGGCAAGCGTTACGCCTGCCCATAACAACACACAGAGAGTGTTTAGCCCTGTGTTGCGCTCGTCACCCAGAGATATTAGATGAACTATCTCTTTGTAATTGTACTGGCATCATTGCTCTTCAAACCGGAACACAGTAGTGCTTACACCTTACTGCTTGGCGGCAGAATATCTGGCAATGCAGTGGTACCTCTCCAGTCGGACTCTGCAAGAGTCCTACCACTTGT
>DWGO01000659.1:0-11338 GCA_018247635.1 Eurytides dolicaon deicoon
GTGACGAGCGCAACACAGAGCCAAACACGCTCTGTATGGTACTGTGTTGTTATGGGCGGGCGTGACGCTTACCATCAAGCGTACGACCTGCTCGTCTCGTCACTTTATCACGTAAAAAAAAATATTTCCCTAATATAAACCAAAACCAAAGATATATTTAATCAAAATCAATCCTCGCTCCGTCTACGTGAAGAAAAAATAGTACATCAGAAACATTGATCATGCCACTAACGTACATCGCGAACTGAATATTAGCCAATACTCCCAATCTGTCAACGCGTTTCCCCATTCATCAATCTTTTTGAATTCGTTTGGAGAACGCTTTATGCGTCTATACTAGGTTCAATAAGATCAAGAGAAGCGATAGGTTGACATTTACGTGAATACCATACATTATTACATTAAACAAATTTATAGATGTTATTATGTTTTTATTTATATTCACTTCTTTTCCGACGTTTCTAGTCTACCGCGTTCAATAACTTTATTATATATTATCTAACTACACTATATCCGAATGATCTACATACATATATATTAGGACATTTCATGAAGGATTTGCTTAATAAGTTACGTAGTAAAATTGTCAGTAATCTTCAATTCCCTGATGTTAACGATTAAAGGCGTTATTTATTCCTTTAACAATACAAAACTTAAAGTAACTATAAAATAACTAAAAATATTTTCTTAATTAAAATTATCATTTTTTTATCTAAACACATCAATATTTTTATGTTCTGTAGTTTGTTTTAGCAGTAATATTTTGTAGAGTCTGTCTGGTGTGGTATCATTACATTGCTAATTATCAACCCCTAAATAGTTGTACGTTTGGCGCAGTTGCTAAGCTATTAATTTCGTCGTCGGAGATCGTGGGTTCGATTCCCACACGGGGTTATATATTTGAACGATCTACAGGTAATTGTTCTGGATCTGTGTGTTTGTCTACGTGAAATTTATTTCTGTCAAACGCCCTGTATAGCACAAGATATATCTTAAAATAAGGGCAGAGGTTTAAAAAGAAAAAAGCGCTGCTGTGTTCCGGGTTGAAGGGCAAAGATGCCAGGGTGATTATTGGGCAGATATAGAACATCTTAATCTCTAGGTGACGAGCGCAGCGCAAGGCCAAGCAGCTTCTGTGGCTCCGTTTTGTTATGGAGCTTGTCGCTTACCATCAGGCGCCATCTCTTCAATCGATCTAATGTCCTGTCCTGTATGTTGTCTGTCGTGAACGCAAAAAGAAATTCTATAAGTTGAAAAAAAAGAAAAGTCAATCCAACAAAGATGATATATTTATATAACAAACTAATTGATAGTTCGCGTATAAATATAAACTTTACGGTCTATCCGACCATAGAACTAAAATTAACTGATGTTTACAGCAGTGACGCCATTTTTATAGGCATTTTGCCAAACACATCGGTCGATGACTTTATATTAATATAAATAACCCCTTAAATTCACAATAAGAGAAAGATTTGTTAAAAAAAACTGCTCGAGGCACTTGTCACACAGAAATATGAAAGGATCAATTTCCATGTCCAGTAATTATTATACGCTGGCAAACATCTGTATCTGTATATAATGACGTAGTTGCTTTTAGCCTATGCGCTTTATAAAGCTACATCGAATCAACGAACCCGTGGAAATGCTAAGTTTCCACGAGTTGGATACTGGCAAACATTACACTACTGACCGGAACACAGTAATATTTAGATATACTACTTGGTGGTAGCATAACAATTTGCAATGCAATGATACTATACTATACAAGAGGCCTGCTATTGACAAAAATCAATACAGTATTTTCGATTTTATATCAAAATTCTGTAATTTAATATTATTACAATATTTACCGTGGTCTTTTCTCAACAATATCACAAATATAAAAGCTCGACCTTAGCAAAACCAATGTTTGTATATAAAAACGGAATATAAAAATTGAATAAATTTAATTTACATGCTTGTTTTACTATACCTAATAAACTCTCTAATCTACCTTATCGTAACGTAACATTGATTTCTAAGTTCGTTTAAAATTGAAACGAACTGCTTTGCGATAACTGGCAATACGATGATACTATTACAGGCGGATTATGCACAACAGTCCTACCATTATTTAATTTTAAACCTATTTAAAAATATTCAATAAGGACAAATTTTACTTCCTTTTAACTAAAAGGTAGACAAAGACAATTATAGTGTTGTCACCTTTTCACATAAATTGATTATTCACATTTTGAAGATTGTGTTTCATTAAATTGACAGACAAGGTGCTATCCCAGGCGGATTATGCACAAGAGTCAACCACTATTTAATTTTAAACCTATTTAAAAATATTCAATAAGGATAAAACTTTCGTTATTTTTATCTAAAAGGTAGACAAAGATTATAGTATTGTCACCCTTTCACATAAATTGATTATTCACATTTTGAAAATTGTGTTTAACTAAATTAACAGACATTGATGACGCGTACACTGTCTGTGTAAATCCTCCCCGGAATACCTTACTCGTAAAAAGGCTATTTTACATCAGTTTTAGGAATCGAAACTGTCAGTATTTTTTTCACTTGAAAACTTATTTTTTTAATTTTTCTTCTACTTCAATTTTACAGTGCCTTAATCAATTTCCTTAAAAATTTCCTGTTTAATTTTTTAAAAGTTGTCTGTTCTATATTCGAAGTACAAAGTTCAACAACAAAGCAATTCTTCGAAACAAACTTAGCAATAAACTTGATAATAAGAGGATAAATCGCGTTATAAATTGAAACACTCCTTTATTTTCAAAGTCGGTAGGAAAAAGTAACAGCAGACAGTTCATTTGTTTTTAATGCAGTGTGTGAAGTTATGGTAGTGTTGCCAATTGCTGTAAATCTCTTCTTTGTTTGACAGAAGAGAAAAAGATTTTGTGGATGATCAATTTAATGGACATAACACTATTCAGAAACCGGTGCTTGTAATATCTCATGATAAATATTTAACGTTTCTAACAAAGACAAATGTTATTAATCTTTAAATGCGATCACTCCTATTGACTTTGAAATGACGAAAATTCGTACTTTGATTTGTAAAATGTACACAATGTTCGTTCGGTGAGCGCAAAGAAACTTAGCTTAGATAAAAATAAATACATCTCTAAAAATGACGTTCCGTCTGCGCTATTAAAGGCTACCGTGTCACGTAAATAACGTAAATCGGAATTATATTTAGAGCCGGTAACGTCGCTTAGCTGCAGCTTATGAGTCACGCCGCCTTCCCGCGAAAGTGTTGTGAATTCATCCGCAACCATCGATGACTCACCGGCCAAGACGCGGAGGCTGGGCACGACAACCTGATACCATAATGGACCCTTTACAACCCAACTCTGATTCACCTTCATTCGAAGTATTTATACAAATATTTTCCATGTTGTACACGTCTGCCTTCCCAAGTGTTTACGCATAAGCAGTCTCGTTTAAAAACAACTCAATGTTACAATTGATATCCAGTAGATATGATATATAGTTTTTTTTTAAAGATAAACTGACGAGACAAGCTAGTCATGCACCTGATGGTAAGAGTCACGACTGCCCAAAACAATACAGTACCACACAGAGTGTGCTTGGCTCTGTGCTGCGCTCGTCATCCAGAGATATAAGATGGTCTATCTCTTTGCCCTGTAATATTGCTGGTATCATTGCCATTCAAACCCGAACACAGTAGTGCTTGGCGGCAGAATATTTGGCAATGCAGTGATACCGCCCCAGTCGGGCTCTGCAAGAGTCCTACCATTTATACAATATAAATAATTACGTATCGTTGCATAAAATTTAGAACTAAATTGAAATGCCATAAAATATATATATAACCCTTTATGAAGTAATTGATTACTATTTACAGTATAATGCACAGTATTCACGTAAATAATAAAAAATATTAAAAAAATGAAAAGTTTGATATGGACTAAATGTTAATTTGTAAACCAGTTTTTATAAATCAATATTTATCAGTTTACAAACACAGGTTTTTGACGGGTTACTTTCATATTTAAACTCACCTGTACCGTTTGTTGATCATTGTAAATATTAAATTGTAACTAATAAAACAATATAATTCCGTATCAATACAATACTCAAATAACTTACGCGCAAGTACATAATCAGTGATTGCCCTTAATAACATATTAGTTACAACTTGTTAATGAATTTATAATGACTAATAATGACTTAGATTTAGTCATCTGTGTATAAAATAGGAGAGACGTAGAAAATTTATAACTTTATTTTTTAACAAACACTTTTCCATTTAATAAAGTTTACCTAGAAAATATTCGTCAATAATAAAAAGAAACGTTTAACCTTTTAAACTTTATTTAAATATTTAATTTTTGTTAAAAACCTCTTCTTCAAAATTATCTCCACCACTGTTATTATTATGTAGGGTAAATAGTAATTTTCATGACACCCAATTTATTTGTCACTCAAATAAATATTTATTTTGTATTCCTAATAAATATGTCTTATTGTTTAGTATTATGAAAAGTATGTTATGAGTAATGACAATTTTTCTTTTATAATTTGACATGTGAAAATAGTTTTAATTACAACTGCCATGTCCATAGCAGCAAATAATTACATTTTATTATATATGTTATATTAATAATAATTTCATGTACTTTATTTTCAAAGAACAATCGAAATTAATATTAAATAAGAACAGTATTAAGTAAAAGATATTAAAACAAAATTAGCATAGAGTAATTTTTCTGATCAAAAATGGATTATCATTTATGAAATTTATCAAAAAATCTACTATAGCAGAGGAAGTTTTTTACGTAAGTCTATCACAATAATCATCTCAGTATCAGATCCAATAACGTATATTGTACGAACTTAATGTGTTACTTAATTTAATAGGCACCCCCAGCAGTGCTTATTGTTTTTAAACTATTTTTCACACATTTCCAATACCTTTTGAGACGAAGCCAATTTTCAAACTCCAAATGTTTTCTATTTTTGCCTTAATAACCAGGTCTATGGTATCACGAAACAATTCCATTATCAATTCAGTGTAGGCGCTAGTGCCTTAATTTACACTAAGGCTACTGCATATACATATATATGTAGCTATTATTGATTTTCGAGAGCATTAAGCCACCATGACTAAAAAACTATGATAATAAATGTGCTTTAATATGGCATGTCCCCCTAAAGTTTTATTCAAATAGCATTGATTATAATTCGCCTGGACATTTTAATGCGGTCGATCAGGAAAATTAATGATACATACAATGGGGCTTAAAAGGCTAAGTACTAAAATGCGTACGTATTAATATAACGATTACGTCCAAACTAAATACGGAATATACGTACTTTAATGCATGCTAGCTGCGCCATATAAACAAAACGCATCGGAAATCACTTGCCGAATATAGACACATTAATGCTATATAAGCATTAATAGTCTGCCACCACTGTAAAAAGTACCTGTGACTTTTTGCTGCCTAATTTTGAATGCATTGTTGCTGTTTCAACCTATAGTATGTATTCACTCAAGTCGATAAACATTGAATAGACAGGTAAGGAAACATTTTGACAGCTATGAATTGTTCTGAATAAATTACACTACACTATCGGAGTAACAGGAAGTTTATGTTAGTCTCGAAATAATATTAACATTCCATTCATTCAATATCACAAACATTAGTTTACTGGATGATGCGTACGTATCAAGCGAAATAGTATAAGGTATCCGCACCTAGTACTTACACTGGCAGCATCGGAATTCTAATCAGAACAAGGTAATACATATGCCTATATAACTGCTTGGCTATATAGAGGCAATTGATTGAGAAGTGGTTCTACCAAAGAGAATAGGAACAAAGAGGAAAAAAGGAAAGGAAAAAGGACTGCAAAATGGCCCTAGCATTCATCAATATATATATAATTATATTCTTAACTCTTAAACTTACGCATCGAAATCGATAAAAGAATAAATGCCTATTTCTTTAACATTTTTTTTTCAACTAAATCTAAATAAACTTAGCTTAATTAACATGGTAGCTGTTCAATCCGGGCGAATGGTTTCAATTAGCGGCGAAACATTTCGATTAGTCACTTGTAATTTCGTATTACAATTACGTTTTTATTAACGTGCGCAAACTGTTAGCACAATACTCCGCATAGCACGATGGAAGCCCTGAACTTTTAACCCAAGCTTGTATATATATGTACGTACCTTCGCAACGAATAATACGTTCACACGTCGCATATTAAGACTGTCAATATGAAAACAACAGCGAAGCATTAACAAATTAGTTGGCATACCGTGTTATTGAAATGTCAGTTCAACCGCGAAAAGATAGTGGAAGATATATATTATTAAAAGAGATAGATTTCATTCATTCTGTTGCAAGTTTGTTAATTTAACGTTACTCTATCTACAGTTGTGTCAAAAATCAGAGCAACTCCGAAACCGTCCCCTTTTTGCCATTGTCCCCATCGTTAATAACAAATAAATCCAACAAATAATTCAAACAAATAGTACTGTTTTCGACAGATCTTCGTTCTAAAACTAAACGAACGTGATCAACGTTTAATCTTATGAAAAATATTGAGGCGTCAGACCGCAAAATTATAAATATGCGTGTGGCTTTAATAATCGGTTTTCTTTTTATAGCCGCTCCTTGGAAATGTTTTTTCCACAACGGCAACGAAAAACATAAGCAACTATACATCACTGCTGTAATTCTCAGCACGCGGTTAATGGATCTCAAATTTTTTTTGCGAACGTTAATATTTGCATTATTCGCTCGCTCGTCTAATGCGTTCGTTGTTTAACTAAGGCAGACGGGGGCGGCTTTGAAATCTACACTGATTTTATACCAAAGTGCAAAGGGTTTTTCTTTTATTGTGGCACCGTTCGAACGGTGTTGCTGTTTCAATTATTTACATAGTAGGCCATTAGTTGAATCTGTTGACTGTTTGACTGCGAGATCTAGAATGAAAACATTCAAACCTGTTTCCGTGACTGTTGGTGGGTACGTGGTTGCGTTCGCGCATATTATAGCGATACCGCTCGCCACGAACAACAACTGCCCACGCCAGACGCCGAACATGTTGCTTGCGAGCGATTACTCTATTTACATAACACAACTATACTTTTCCGAACAGATCGTTCCGTTGTGAAGGCTCTATGTCGCATTTACCAGATTCAACATCGCATCCTATCGCTAATTCGTCGAAAGGATCGCGCTCAAACAGCGCCTGCCATTCCACAAGATCACTGATTGCTGTCGCAAACAACTATTCAACAACACCGAACACTGAGTCATTTCGCGCTAGAACGTACGCGTTGGTCGATTTTCAAAAACCGAACACGAGACGAACTGCGCGTGAACATCGGAACGAACGTTTGAAATCACAAGGTCGAACGAGATGAACGAACGCCCGTCACGGAGACGAACGGTGCGTACGATGTACGAGCCGATTCTTATTCAATCACCATAAAAGTTAACAAGTGTGCGATTAGCGTCACGTGACGTCGGTGCGGTGACGGCACGTCTGCACGGCGGTGAGAACTCCGACGGAATGTCCGACTCCGACCCATGAGCGATTACGTATAGCGTGCAACCGAGTCCCCGTCACTAGAGTAGACCAAGATAACACCATACGCGCACCATGCAAAGGAAAGAGAGTTCGTATAGCACATAACCGACGCACTACTCGGTACCGCCGAAATTCTAACACGTTATATTATTCGCAGCAAGCGTACGGCGATCGTCTTGTTTACAAAATACAATTATTTGTGGGGAAAGAAATGCATGCGCCGTGCGTCGTGTGTTCGTGATTATCGTATTAAAGTAATGTAGAAGTAGCCTTTATACAAACAATACATTCGGCTGACGATGGGAAATTTAAAACGAGTAGCAGTTTCAAAAGTAGTGCTATACATAGCAATATTGCAAAAATTTTATACTATATTTGAAACGTGAATTAACTTTCATTGTTCACAATATTAATTTTTACAAAATTATATAATAAATTATATTTATATTTACTTTTAAAGTATGTATTTATGTATATATAAATATATATAATTATATTTATGTATGATATTTGTAGAAATTATTTTATATATGTATATTGACTTATATGTGTATAATAAACTTTTTTCGTTTTTTTTTTTTTGGTTTGTAAAGTGCGCCTACCTTTTTTCTCTGAACCACCTTAAGGTTGACTGGCAGAAAATGTCTTTGGCCTTAAGCCACCTTTGTACATTTATTTGTGCAGAATTTTAAATAAATAAATAAATTTTTTCCGACGTTAGTGTATTATTTCTATTTTCAAATAATCTTTAAACAACGCTAAACTAAATTAGACGTCCACATCGACAGAACTATAATTTGTATACAATACGAATGTTACTCGTAAATCTCAGACCCACATAGTATCCCAAATGTGATAAAAATAACTGTGATTAACAAACTAACACAATGCAACGTTACCCGTAAGATTGTTTTTTTTTTTTTTTTATTAAAAAAACCCTGAATGCTAAATATAGATATGTAAGTGAGAACAACTTTTACCTTACTATATGTAAGAGAAAGGCAAAAAGCAAGTTTTAGTTACAAATAGCTCTTGAATTAAAGTTCAACTTAAGTAGTCAAAAGTCTTCGAATTTTGCTTTGTTTTGACTTCTTACAATGTAAAGAAGTTGGTCTCGTGACCGTTTATAAGACAATATCATTGTATCGTAGAAATCATTCAAAACATCATGTTGAAGAAAAAAACAACAAAAAACTTACATTTTTCATACATTACTCCAACACATTATCCAAGAATTATGCCTTTAGTATACTTTGAAGAAAAAAAAAACATTGTTCTATTTTCGAATCTAATAATGAATATTGAGTTTCAGATTAGAAATACAAATGGACTGTACCAACAATCTGAACAGTGCTCCTCCATTTAGAGATAAAACAGAGATATGATCGCTAACTTGCGAGGTCGCTATATGTTGACTGTCTGTTAGATGAAGTTTACATATTTACAAAGCTTACTCTAAAAATTCTTTAAGTTTTCTTTTTCTTAATTTAAAATTACGAGACGTTAAATGATGAGCAAGTCGAAATGGTAAGTAACATACTTACCCATGACGGTTGACAGCGAAAGATTTAAAACTATTCGGAGGATTTAACTATACGGGGGTATTTGAATATAACTATATAGGTTATACGTATATACCCCGTATATCTAGCTAATATTTTTTTTTGGAAACATTGCCCTTCATGCCGGAACCTTGCAATGTTAGCAATTTATTGTTTTACAGCAGTTTAAATGACAATGCTGTGTTAATTATTCAGGCGGACTCCCCCAAAAGTCTTATTATGTAAATTAAAAAGAAATATAATTACAGGTATACCATAAAATATTTTAGCTAAAAATCTGACGGTCTTAGTGTTCGTTTAGTCACCAAGTTTTATAAAAAATATCATCGGTTGGCTATTAAATAGTAGGTTTTAAAAATGTTTTATTTTTTATATTAGATAAATAGACGACACAACTCGTGTGCCTGATGGTAAGCGAGACGCCTACCCATAACAGCACTGTGGTACACAAAACCTGCTTAGCCCTACCCTGCACTCGTCACCCAGGGATCCATGTTATACTTATCTCTATGCCCAGTGATTACGCTGGTATAATTGCCCTTCAAATCGGAATACAGTACTGTTCATACAATACTGCTTAGCGGCAGAATAACTGGCAATGCAATGTCCCCCCAGTCGGCCTCTGCAAAAGAGTCCGACCGCTTAAAAACCCTTACATTGTTAAAACCCTTACTTGTTATTTATATTTTTGATATTCATTCGTGTTCCCGTCTCGTTTACACTCGAATAAATGCACATCAACTTGTGTACTCATGCAATCAACAATGTATTCATGATTTACCATGACATTTACTCCATCGCATGATACGTTCCACTGCAAAATATTTAATATGAACGTTTCTGTAGAAAGCACACCGCTCGTAGAGTAATTAAATTGCACACCTAATGAATTTATGGTCTCCCGGGGGAATATTTTATACGACGCTATATTTACGTCAGACCTCATGGTGTGTGCGAACGTATTAACAAGGTTGCCTATGTGCTGAATAGTACAATAAAAACCTTCACCCCGTTTCAATTCTTATCACCCAATTAAGTCGATTAAAATTTCTAATTGATTACTTCTTTGTTTACATTAATCAACTTTATCATATAATTGACTGATATTGCCATCAATATCAATCTCGCTCAGTTATTCTTTCAAGTTCTTTTTTACAAGATAAACGTTAGCGTCACGCCTGCCCATAACAACGCAGAACGACAGTGTGCTTGGCTCTATGCTGCGCCCGTCGCCCAGAGACATGAAATGGTCTATCTCTTTGCCCTGTAACTTAGATGGTTTCATTGCCCTTCAAACCGGAACACAGTAGTGCTTACAGACTACTGCTTGGCGGCAGAATATTTGGTAATGCAGTGGTACCACCCCAGTCGGACTCTGCAAGAATCCTACCACTTAAAGAATTAATTTATGGCTTGTGTATGATGGTTCTTATTTGAATAAAATAAATCGAAGGCATACGCTAATATTTTTATTGCGTACTACATTATATTTCACTATTCATTATTTTAGATAGTTTTAATTTACTTTTTAGAAACAAGAAACTCTCATACAAAGTGCGTGATATTCAAGAAATATTATAAAAATATAAAAGTATTCAATTTTTAAAATACAGTCAGTCAAGACATACGCTTCAATTAGCGGCCATTTCTAATTATTGAAAACTGCAACGAGATCGAACCGACACCCTTGATTGGGTGTAACTGTAGAGTTTTAGTGAACAATAGCGTTCAAATCGTGTAAAACAAATGTAATGGCGGACGTAAATCTAGATATCACTGTGCACAATTTATCGTGGACCGATAACGCAATCAGAAATAAATACACTTTGGAGACAGCTTGATATGACATCTCACAAAATGCCACTATCGCTGGATTCCTGTTTGAATTGCGATAGTGATAACGACGCCCGATAATGGTTGGGATTTGTAATTATTTTTAGTGTAACCATTCGTACGGCGGAGCATAGTAAATATGCCGCGAGATAATACAATCGTAGAGACTTTGTACGCTTGGAAAATTTAGCTGTCGCGCTCAGGAGATCACAATTGTTATGAATTGTGGTAGGACTCTTGCAGAATCCGACTGGTGCGGAACCACTGCATTGCCAGATATTATGCCGCCAAGCAGTAGTATGTAAGCACTACTGTGTTCCGGTTTGAAGGGCAATGATGCCAGTGAAATTACAGGGCAA
>DWGO01000660.1:0-11337 GCA_018247635.1 Eurytides dolicaon deicoon
GGTGTAAGGACACGTGTATGCAAGGTATTGAGGGCAGCGCATATTTGTTGATATTAGATAGCCTATCTTTTTGCACTGTAATTTCTCTGGCATCATTGCCCTTCAAACTGGAACACAGTAGTGCTTGGCGGCTGAATATCTGGTAATGCAGTAGTACCGCCCCAGTCGGACTCTGTAATAGTCCTACCACTTATAATAGATCGTTAAGTAAAGGTGTAAGGACACGTGTACGCAAGGTAATTGTATTGAGGGCATCGCATATTTGTTTATTGTGAGTTATGCTCAGTAATTCAGTCAGTATCAGAATTCAGAGAAGCATTAAGGCTTTTTGTCCCTTCTTTAACCTCTCGTTCTCCGATCCCCGGAGTTGATCATTAACCGGCTTTTTTTATTTAGAGTCGGGTCGTTGGGTTTGTTTGGTTTTTGTTTTGTCCCTCGTCGTTAGGTGATTTCGAATTGGCTTACGGGAGACTGGATGTCTTAATCTATTCAAGAATTGGATTCTTTACCTTAAATCTTCGATACCTGCAGTTTTGTGATTTTATTTAAAGTCCTTTTTGGTTCGGTGTAGCCTTTATAATTTATTTCGTTTATTTTTTACTTATACGTAAGTTGTTGTTGCACTATGATTTATATTAGTATATGTTAGTCAAAATTATAGACGAAATGAAGAGTACTTAGATATTATTAAGCGGTAGGACTCTTGCAGAGTACGGCTGGGGCGGTACCACTGCATAGCCAAAAATTCTGCCGCCGAGCAGTAGTGTGTAAGCACTACTGTGTTCCGGTTTGAAGGGCAATGATGCCAAAATTACAGGGCGACGAAATAGACCATCTAATGTGCTAACACATAACGTAACATCTAACGAGCGCAGTACAGAGCCAAGCATGTTCTGTGTGGTACTGTGTGTTATGGGCAGGCGTGACGCTTACCATCAGATGCACGACTTGCTCACTTTATCTAGTGAAAAAAATATGTATTTGGCACAGTATTTTTTTTTGTATAAAATTCTTTGGTAAATATTACAATATATTCGAAAGTAGGTTTCGATATATAATTAACGTTATTTTTATTTGACCTGACTATTTAGTTTAAGTGAGCTTTAGTAGATTTCTCACCTTTGTCCCGTCTATGACATAAGTTGATGGTGAGAGTTTACACACGCGTTATTTTTAACAAAAATGATTCTGTCTGCGATAAGGCAGTATGTACCCGTGTCCCTCTGCTTTCTACGCTGACTTAGAAAAAAGAAATTATATCCATTCTTCTTTGTACATATAATTAATTTGGCTTCTAATAATTTCTTGAATTAACGCTAGTACCATAAAATATTGAACGAGATTAATTCTAACGTTTATCTTTTAAGTTTGGTAGAAACGTTGAAAATCTAAAATAAAATTATAACGCTAATTAAGTCATAGATAAGATTGTTATTTATTATTGTTATAAATTATTTCTATAATTATATTATGTATAATCAATTCATTTTGCACCTACCACAAATTAATCTCCACGCCCCGAGTTGATTGTGAGAAAATGCCTAAAGACATTTGTTTAAGGCGATTGCAATAAAGTAAAAATAAATAAATAAATACAGTTCTTGTTCATGTGTTTTTACAAATATCAAATAACAGTAGTCTGTGATATCATATTCGTTTGATATTTTGTTCAAATTGCTACCATGGCCATGTTTTGTAGCTTTGTTCAAACGACGCCATCTACAGGAGAGTAGACAACATTTGCCAGGTCAGGCTCTCGTCTATAGTGAATACACGTGTGAATCTTATTAGTAGTCGCACTTAATCCTTTGCGAAACATAGATCTCTTGATTAGCGATAACATCGTGGCTGAGTCGTTTACAATAGTAGTTACATTTGCAATTCACATGTTCTATATTGCATGCTCCCACGAATTACGATGCATTTCTACTACGGAAGGGACGTTTGGGGAGAAAAAACGGAACCGTTGTAGTTTTTGCTTTATTACGTAGCTATATAGGCAGTGATCGTTCTTATGACATTTGATAAGTAGTAGGACATTTTTGCTGAGTCCGCCAGAGCGGGTACGCAACTGCGTTGCCATGTATTCAACTTCCAAGCACTACTGTGTTTCGGTAAATGTTGCCAGAACCTTACTGGGCCTAGAGATATACCATTTTAAATATCTGATTGATGAGAGCAGCGTGAAGGATGTTATCTGTGTGACTGTGTTGTTATGGGCAGGTGTCGCTTAGCAACAGACGCACGACTTGCTTGTTTCGTCATTTTATTTTCAAAAAACCACTTAGTCACCAGTCGAGTAAGTTGAGCGCCTAACGACGACACACTTGTTTACACATGACTATATTCAATTAACTAAACAGTTCAGAACTGTGTTCAGCTCTACGCAGAATTCGTCACCCAGAGATATAAGATTTTAAATGTATGTTGCATTACATATTACAACTCGGCTGTAGAATATTTAGAGATGCTTTGGTACTTTTCTAGGGCGGTCCTGCAAAATAGTACTATAGAACATATACATAGATCTCGTTATTCGTACACGTCATTCGTACGTTAACTCAACCTCAATCTCTGGGGTGTTACCACTGCATTTCCAGAAATTCTGCTGGCGGCAGTAGTGTTTAAGCGCTACTATGTTCCGGTATAAAGGGCAATGATGGCAGAGAAATTACAAGGCAAAGAGATAGACTATCTAATATCTCTAGGTGACGAGTAAGTGTTCTTATGGGCAGGCGTGACGCTTCCATCAGGCGTACAACTTGCTCGCCTCGTCACTTTATCTCGTAAAAAAGACATACCGTTATTATTTCCGTCCCAAGTCTGAATGCTCAGCGGAAATAATGGCATCTTATCTACAAGAGTGCGTGCCTCGTCGTTGTACGTGATTAAAGCCGCTAATTAGGCAGTTCTATTGCATTCATACAGTGCCATACACACTGACAATGTTAACCTTCGACATGCGAACAGTTAGATAGGCTTTCTCACGTGCGAAATGTATTGCCTCGGTTGTTTTCGCGTAAACGCCACGCGTTCCGTTACGTTGCGTGGGAAGATGTAACAATGGCGCTATTTAAATTGCTCTACAATTGGTTGGACTCTTGCTGAGTCCGACTAGGTCAGCACTACTGCATTCCGCTTTGAAGGGCAATGATGCCAGTGAAATTACAGGGGATAAATCATCTAATATCTCTGGACGATGAGCGCAGCGAAGAGCCAGGCACGCTCTGTATGGTACTGTGTTGTTATGGGCAGGCGTGACGCTTACCATCGGGCGCACGATTTGCTCGTCTCGTCACTTTATCTCGTAAAACAAAAGAAAAACATTGTTTTCTGTATACTTCGTGACATTTAAATCATATAACTATATACGCTTATGGATTTAATATCAAACTTATGCGCAAAACTTCGGCGAGAACAAATGTAAATTGGATGTCATCCTTGAAACGAGAGCGCTCATGCAGATCGGCGACGTTAAGTGTGACAACACTCGAGTACAATCCAAAACAAATTGCCTTAGGGCAACGTTAAATACCTTTGACCTTAACTCACCCAAATTCAAGAAGTTGTCAAGCAATTTGACGGAGAACCTTTATATTAAAAGTAAACCATATCTTACATGTTATCACTTTTGATCGAGAGAAATTAAAATTTTGAAAAAATTAAAATTCCTTATTTCTACTGTTATCCCAAATTATAAAATATTTGTTTGTTTATTTTTAGTTTTTTAACCATGTGCAAAATTTTAGATTTTATTATTAAAAAGGCATTTATTTTACGAGATAGAGGGACAAGACGAACAAGTTATGCGCCTTATAGCGTCACGCCTACCCATTACGACACAGTACAACATAGAGCTTGCTTGGCATTGTGCTGTGCTCGACACCCAAAGATATAAGATGGTCTATCTCTTTGATCAGCAATTACGCTGGCATCCTTGCCCTTCAAACCGGAACACACCAATGCTTTGCGACAAAATAACTGGCAATTCAGTGGTGTCGCCCCCGGCGGACACTACAAAAGACCACTTATGTGCAAGAGTCGTACCACTTAGAAAATAAAAAGCAATTATATATTCCCATACTATTTTCGTAGAACGTTCGTTTTAAATTTATAAAACGGGAATAATCTGAAATCCACTCGAAAAAAGGCGAGGACTAGATCTAGTTTTTGTATACAGCTCTCACTACAGTCTAAGTCAGTTATGTAAAACGTGCCATAAATCAAGGGTGTTTTGTAAAAAAGTAAATTCAAAATGGCTGAAGTATATCTTTGGTACTTTTATCTAACATTTCCTCAAGAGAGTCGCGTTTTCTACTTCTTATTTATTTAGATTAGCTAGTGACCTGAAGGCTGTAATAAGTATCATTTTATTATACACTTTATATATTATCCTTCGAGGACAAATCATTTCAATAGACTGTATATAATACTGAGAAGAAATAATCTTATTGAATAAGTGAATATCACGACACTTGTAGCGCGAGTCTAAAATTAGACACAAGTCCATTATACGTAGCTAAACAAAAAGCCGGCAGTAAACAGATTAATTAGTAGATTGATAGAGCGGAAAAAAGAAGTGGCTTCCCGCCGCAATTTCACGCTCCCACCAATTTTCTTTCATCCGATTAACTAAGATTATTGGCAAACTTGGCCGACGGCTTGACCTTAACCTTGGTGGGGCGTTCTCGACCGAATGTGACCGCGATAAGCCCAGTAACATTCGAATTAACTGTCGGAAGCCCTTTATCTACTGCCTACGCGACGAGTTTTCTGATCTTTTTCGACGTGACGTTATAAGTTCTATACTTATAAGCTTATACTACAATGTTCAAAGCGAAATTAATATCATGATGGCAACGTATATGAAATATTACATTGTAAACAAGTAGTTATAGCTTGTCCCACTGTTGGGCACATTCCTCTATACAGAGGATATAAGGGGACTGACAAATTCATTTGTGCCGGCACCTTGATTTGAACTTGGGCTGCTAGAGTATCTTGAATATTAAATTAGTTATTAGATAAATTAGCACTCAATAAATTGCACACTAAATTAAATTATTTAGAAATAAGTTAGATTTATTTTATACACATTTGGTGATTACTATAATTGAAAAGCATTATATCTAGTGTGGAGTATACAGTAAACAATAAATAATGGATGGTGATCAAAACGACAATATAATAACTTAATACTTTTGATGTATCTAGTAATTTAGATTACTAAACAATTTATAGTCCAAAGTTAGAGAAACTAAACCGAGAATGTAAGCAAGAAATTTATAAACTGCCAGGCATATTTAGTTTCACAAGGTTCAAGAAGTAACCATCCTATACAAGCATAAGAAAATCGAGGACAAAACATAAATCCACCTCTTGGTTTATATATTTCACATAGATCAAGATAAGACTGTGGAATAAGAAAGATTTGATATTATTAAATTAATTTTCAATAAAAATGGACAAACGTAGGATAAGATTAACTTTAAATAATAAAGGACAATTTAAAACAAGTTAGTTTATTTGAAAAAGACGTAGATAGTATTGTCGAAGGTTAGAAACTCGCTTATTTTATTAACTGGTGACTCTTGAAGAGTCCGACTGGGGCGATACCACTGCACAGTCAGTTATTCTGCCAAGTGTTTGGGTTTGAAGGGCAATGATGCCATCGTAATTACAGATCAAAAACATGCACATACTCGTGAATTCTAATCAAAATCATTTACATACTCAACATATATTTATTATCTACATTTATTACAATATTAGAATCACTTGCGGAGTCCGACTGGAGCGGTGTCACTACATTGCCAGATATTCAGCCACCAAGAAGTAGTGTGTAAGCTCTACTGTATTCCGGTGTGAAGGGCAATGATGCTAGAGAAATTATAGCGCAAAGTGACAGACCATCTTATGTATCTGGGTGACGAGCCAAGCACGCTCTGTGAGGTAATGTGTTGTCAAGAACAGGCGTGAGGCTTACCATCAGGCGCACAACTTGATCGTCTAGTCTATCTACTTATAGTCTACTTTATCATAAAAAACAAAACAATTCAACAGACCAAAATACACTCAAACAATATATGCGAATGGAAAATTGCCTGCATATGGTAGTCAGCCAGTAATCGCGGTAATACGACGATACTGCCATCAATTATTGTCTACTTCGAGTTGAAAAGAGAATGCTTACGTACGTGCACATCGGTGTCCATAAGTTTTCCGATATTGGACCAAGCATGTTATAAAAAAGGTCACGAGCAAGTGACGTAAATCGGACAAGTCTTACGGTTCTGATATATTGCGAGATTTACTCGGATGGAATATGTCAGTCCCGAGAATCATTCATCAAGCCCCCTAGGAATGAACTCACAAGTGGGGGAATGGATCGCAATAAGGATACGTGGTGATATTTCTTTCATTTTTATCTGACGTGCCACTGGAGCTAGTCTTGAGTGCTGACTATACATAATATTAATGTTACACAAATATTATTAGATATAAATAAGAAAATTTGACTTAAAATTTTGATTTGTATTGATAGTGGCAACAATATCTATGCTTGGCCGCTTGAACACACTTAGCTATAATGAAAAGAACGTCTTTTCATTATAACTAAGTGTGTTCTTGCTATGTACTATACCTCAGATAAATTAATTGAAATACTGTTTCTAAAGAATTATTTTCAATCTGAAAATTCATAAACCCAATTAATATAAATAAATCAAAACATACTAGGCTATACGCATTAAGTAGTAGTTTTAATAGTCATCTCATATATTAATATTTAGCGCAGTGTTGTGGATTATGATCCGATATAACATTATTGTTTTCTTCTTCACGAACTGATTTTTTGAGTACAGCTTATTTGTTACATTTATATTTATAAAGATATTATCATTACGCGACAACACTCTTGGCTCTGCGTTGCATTTCTCATGCAGTGATATAGAGCTTTGCATGTATGGATATGATCAATAATGTCTCTTAAAATGTTACTCTTCTAACATGCTTACACATTTACTGCTTTATGGTATAATAGGTAATGGTGTGGTATTACCCCGGGCGTACTCTTTAAAGGGTCCTTAAGATAGAATCGGTTGCGTAACAAAAGAAAAATATGTAAATTTTTAGAGCAAAAAGTCCACAAAAAGGTTCGTGGGATAATTTAAATAAGTAACACCCTGTATAAATAAGTCAAGTAGTATCAGAAAGAGTTATCGACTTTACAAAAAACCGACATAAACTAAATATATTAGCACTATCGTTTTTACACAACTTTACCATCTTTCGTGTTCAGTGTATCCATGGGTATACCATAACTGATTAAGGTAAGGAGTTTCAAGTTTTATCATTTTTACTCGGAAAAACAAAGGTCTCTTATAAAAAAAGAGAATCGTAAAAAGATCCATCAATGGAATAAAAGTCAAAATTGTGGCACGGCTCCAAGTATTAACGTTTGAAATGCAAAAAATAAGCCTTTTGATTATACGTCAAACGGAACAAAAGTAATTTGGAAACATAGCAACATTTTGTAAGCCGTAAAAATACTGTTGAATGAAGTTCCGCGATATGAAATGTAAAAACAAATTTCACGGGAAAAATTTATTTCATATGTGGTGAAATTTTCGAACTTTAGCTAGTTTTCAACTGGCACAGAAAAACATTACCGGTAATATTAGCAAAATGAAAAAGGGAAATACCTCATCCAGTCAAAACATTATGGTAAAGGCCGCCATATGTATAATTCAATTGATGGGTATTTTTGGCGCAACTATAAAATATTCTTGTTTATTGTCATCATGTTATATTATTTCAATCTCCGAGACCAAAGTATTTAGTGATCGGGCTTCACAATTCACAATCATTGAAAGAAATACTTATAAAATACGGCAGCTTCCTGCGAGGCCTTTGCATTTCTTTAAAGTAGTAATGTAGAGTTCATTGACTTTCCTTAGACATGCTCTGAATAATTAGTGTTCTTAGACGTGCACTCCTCGCGATATTATGTTTTAATGCCAAAAATTACACAATAAACCGTACAGACAGCGCAGTGATCTTATTGTTGTCATCTCGCCAAATGTAAAGTTGGTTCGATCTTCGATTGGGACATACATTAGCGTAATTCAAAAAAAGTTCTTCCGAGTCTAGATGTACCTTGTGTATATGATTTCATTACCTTCTGCAAGAACCGTCTATAAAAGAGAATGCGTCCCGCAAACAATAAGATAGATCCTTAAGATAAAAAAATAAGTAAGAATAAATTATTTATATCGATGTTTAAATGAATGTTTTGGCTAACTAAAACCATGAATATAATATGATAATCACAAAGTGTAAATAAAGGCTCATTAATGTTGACCCTGATCGGCCAGAAATACATTTCTATTAGTAAAAAGACTTAGGAACCTACCTATTTATGAAATAATCACGTTTTTTGTTATTCTTAATTATTTTGTAAAGAAAGTAAACCCAGACATGGAACCATCATTTGTGGAGATCACTCATCATCATCAGAAAAACTTGGGTTAGAAGATATTGAATTACCACCCCAAAACCCTAAATCCCTTGCAGAACTATTTTATCTGCAGAACTACAATTTAATTCTGAAATAAAAGAACACGTGAGACAAAAAATAAATGGGGTAGCTAAAGCACACACCTTTTAGATAAATCGATAGCTATCCGAAAAAAGCAATGCCTACAGAACAAGCAAACAAATTTACTTAAAGCAATCGCATCAAAGGAAATGATCGAAAATTCCACCAAACTGAGCGAATCCGATGTTTGCCCTGCTAAATCTTTTTTTCGTACCTCTAATGGAAATCACGATTCGGTGCCGAGAAATTTATTCGTGTTTACCGAACGAATTCTATTACGGTCGTCATTTTTTTTTCACGAAACATCTCTTAACATCTCCTCGTATGATCCGCAAAATTTCAAATCCCAGATATTGGTTTTTATTGTAGTTTGATCAACAATACCTAAGTAGATACGACCTACGACCTCGTTTTTGAACTTTGTATAAGGTAGGCATTTTTGCATTTATTAAAAAGTGACAAAAAGACAATAATTTCATAATCTATTCTTTTATACTAAATTATAGAGGTGAAAATGTTGTCCATGTGTTCATTAAGTAAGATTTTGAGAGCGGATGAAAAAACGACGACGGTGACATTTTGGCTGATTTTTGAAAATTTTATTAAGCAACGCACTTTTATGAATTTCTTCTTAATTGACGGAGCTTGCTTATATTAACATATACATATTATATTAACGCATTTAGTAAAATAGAAAAAAATTCTTGGCTAATCTAAACTTGGGTATTGCAAGAGGATCAAAAAGTCGTGACACCGTGTAGTATGGTTTTTTGATAGTGCTAATATTTGTAAAGGTTACAAGCAAAACAATTCGTGATTTGGTTAGCAGCCAAATACTATTCAATTACTGAAATAAGTATATATGCCGATGATAACCAAACAAACAACCACATTCAACGCAATGGTTGATGACAAAACACTAAATTAAGAGAACAAACAACTAATTAACAAATTTAATTAGGCAATTATTGTTTATTTATATAAACAGTGTTTGTTGACTATTTTAATACTAATGCGTCATTAACGCATAAGCTATGCTATTTAGAAATGTTACGACATTGCCCTTCAAACCAGAAAAGAGTAAGAGCTTGTACTTTACTGCTTGGCTATAGAATCACTCGCGATGCTAAGGTCGAATTTTTAACAAACCCAGGCGGACTCTAAAAAAAGTGTTGTACCACTATTGCATATATTGTTTTTGAATTGGAACAAAACTAATTAAAAGTCTGACAGTAATCATAATAACTATATCATTTTCCTTACACCGAAGTTTGGTTAAAAACGTTTTTGTAATATTATTAAAAATCTGGTAATTAAAAAATATAAAGTAAACTTCCCAAACTACTTTCATTAATCATTATGTATCATTTGCTTCGGAACAATTCATTTTCTCAGCACGAGTAGTGGTTCTTAAAGTCCACCTGGCGAAGGGTAACAGTATTAACAATTTTTTTTCCGCCAAGTAGAAATATGCAAACATAAACGCGATATGATTTTAACGCATATGTTTTCCGAGTGGTAACTGCATAAAGATAAAAATCGTAGCTTTTGGCGACGCATTCGGTATGGAGCCAGATACTATGATGTAAATACTAATAGTCACGATGATGACTATGATGTAAATACTGATACTAATAGTCACTATTTTTTTACAAGATAAATTGATAAGAGAACCAAGTCTCACGCATAATGGTAAGTTAAACGTCTGCCTATAACAAAATACTGCCACACGAAACCTGTCTGATCCCGCGCTGGCATATCACCCTAAGATTGAAACTGTTATATCTTTATGCCCAGTAATTTTACTGGCATCATTGCCCTTCAAACTGTAAGTCAATAGTGGATACACACTGCTATTTGGCGGTAGAATAACTGGCAATGCAATGGTACCACCCGGATGGAAATTGCATAAGAGTTCCACCACTTAGTAAATATGTTAACTGTGCCAGATCTTAATCCATCTTTGTCGGTATTGTTTTATGAATTTTATACCCATCGGATTTATTAATGCCTTAAATGGCACGATGATCCGTTGAATTAATATGAATTAATTCCCCGACGGCTGTCGCGGTCGTGATGAATCGGTTCGCCTCGCTGTCGTCGCTCCCTAACGTCTTGATGCCGATGAAAAATGATGCAAGATTTCATAAACCACTTAGGCTAAATGCGGTAAATGCAATAGCGATATCACCACAATAACTGGTAGCGTTTGTTTGCTATATATGCAAAATTTGCCTATTATTAGTAAAATTAATGTGATCTTAGACGATGAAATAATTTCCATCTAAGTGTGGTATTTACAACTTTTACAAGTTTAAAGTTAATCAATGTACTGGTCGCTACCTCTAGCGGAATAACCTACACAATGATTTTAGCAAATCTAAGTGGTAAATTATAAATGATTACAAAAAGCTAATAGCGGCACAAGTTTACTTATGTACTTATCTAAGACGCTATTCTGCTGTATCGGAGAGATGAGACTTTTAAGTAATAAAAATCAAAATCAATTTTTTGTTAAGAGATAAAGTGACGAGACGAGCAAGTCGTACGCCTCGTGGTAAGCGTCACGCCTGCCCATAACAACACAGTACCACACAGAGCGTATGTTTAGCTCTGTGATGGGGGCTCATCACCTAGAGATATTAGATGGTCTATCTCTTTCCCTGTAATTGCACTGGCATCATTTCCCTTCAAACCGGAACATAGTAGTGCTTACACATTACTGCTTGGCGGCAGAA
>DWGO01000661.1:0-11335 GCA_018247635.1 Eurytides dolicaon deicoon
ATATTACAAAAATATTAAAGCGTTGTGAGTTTTTCTAGTGATATATGGCAGTAAAAAATATCATTTAAATCCTTATTAAATAACGAGCAGTAAACTGGTCAGATAGACGAGTTGTAAAAAAAATATATAAATTGAGTTGTGATGGCCCTAAATTGGTTTGTTTACATTTATTTGTCATCCAATTTGGATGGAGTATAGATTCTTTGGTAGTCCCTTTGTTAGGTGAATTTAATTCGTACGATGTTGCTCACTTGTTTTAACCTTTACTAGCTATTGTACAGAATCACTTCAGAAAAGGTTTTCATTTCGTATTTAAATGGAAGGATAGCTATTCATATTTATTTCGTACCCTTCTTCTTACGGTTTCGGGTCTATCGCTTATGTTATGCAATGCTAGTGTTTCTTTCATGATCAAAATGATTTCTACCTTTATATTTCTACAATTTCTTTTAGCTTTTCTCGCTTTTTCCTTACAATGGTACAATGGTTTATGGACATTGCAAAAATTGACGTCTAGAATGCATGTTTTATGCAAATCGGTGTCTGAATGCAAGAGTAATAAACATGACTAATTTTATCTCACTTTAATTTTTTTCTTGTTATTTAATATTGAAATATAAGGGGTTAGCTTAGTAATTATCAATTGGCTTCCTCTTATTTCGGGGGTACTTAGGTAGGAGCCGGGGTGGCATCGGAGACGACTGAAATGAGTAATAATCGCAAATATGAATCTATCAGTGCGGACTGTTTGTTCGGTGTAGGTTTATTAAATATTTAAGTAATTTTGTTTAAAGTAATTTTGTTTAAAGTAATTTTGTTTAAAGTAATTTTAATATTGTAAATAAACATAAATAAAAAAATCATCGAATAAAAAAATACGAATTATATTGTTTGCAACGATTATCATGTAAGTTTTTACTAAAACCTTATGATCAGTATCCGCATCCGCATTTGCCACCTATCTACCAAATCGGAAAAATAATCACTCAATTATTTTTCCTTACAAAGAGGAAGAAAGGAACTTAAGTATACCTATTGTATCGTGATATGATTGTGATGTCGCAGTGGCTTGGGTGGTCATGGTAGAGTAGGGACGCAAAATTCTGATCCATAGTTGTTTCAAGCATGAATGTCATTTATATCTATGATAATATCACACACACAAATAATAAACTTCTACCACTGAAGGTCACAAATAGTGAAAATCTCTATTCAAGAAGAAATCTTAGTGCTTATTACAATGAAAAAAGACGATCCATATAAGAGAATGTTATATATTATAAACGAAAACCGACGTACATATATCGGTATTAACGACTTTTTTTTAGCAGACAAAATAACGAGACGAGCTAGTGATGCCCCAGATGGTAAGCGACATGACTGCCTATAACAACACCGCCAAAGATGTAAGATATTATATCTCTATACCCAGTAACGCTGGCAACATTATCCTTCAAACCGAAACACACAGTAGTGCTTACATATTACCGCTTGGCGATAAAATAAATGGAAATGTAGTGGTACCACCCTAGGCGGAGTCTGTAAAAGAGTCCTACCAGTTACAATTGTTTTCTCTAAAGCAGAAAAAACCACCGCTCTTTACGATGCCTTATCGGGTATCCATCAATTTTCTTTTTCTTCGCAACTTTCACTGACACAAACCCATTTATTTTATTTATTTATTTATTTTAAATTTTTGCACAAGCTAAGGCGGACTGGACTATGCCAATGGCATTATCTACCAGTCAACCTTAGGGTGGTACAGAAAAAATTAGGTAGGTGCACATAAAAATAACAGTTAAAGTATAGGTATAAATTTACATAGGACATTTGAATTTCGCCATCATTCAACGCGGCAAACTGCCAGATACCATCGCTTCAACCTCGATGGCTGAAAATCCACAACCGTGCGCTTCTTACGGCATTTTCTGCCTCGCACATCAAACCTTTGGAACAAGTTACCGCCAAGTTCCGGACCGATAGTTCAAGAAGAGAGCTTATCCCCATCTTAAAGTACGGCAATGCACTTGTAAGTTCCGTGATGTTGCGAATGTCCATGGGTAGCGGTGATCACTTACCATCAGGAGAGCCGATCGCTCGTTTGCCTACTACTCTAAGAAAAAAATTCTCCTATATATGTATATAATACGAGAAAGGATAAAACCAACTCAAATACATTTATTACAATACTTTACTAATATTATAAATAAATTTAACTGAAAACTATTAAATGTCTGAGTATTGGTTTTCGTCGGTGGATGGAAAATTTTAAAGATTTGTATATTTTATTTTATTTAAAAACTTTTTATATTCATAAATACTGATACAGGAGATGTAAGTGTTCTGTTATAGCTATTAATGCAACTATGTACGACAGTTTTCATGCTGGAGGGAACGAAACGTTGTTGTAAGAAGTAGTACCAAGTTCTTCTAGTTGACCAGTATACAGTTTAATTATTCTACAATACACTGAATGTTTTTACCCTTATCACCAAACATCGGTTATTACTCCATTTCGATTATTATTTCTGAACGCATACCATCCAAATATACAGGAACGATAAGAACAATCACGTGTATCAATCATTCTGATAGGATCGCTAGAGCTGATAGGGGTGGCACAGCTACACCCAACTGATATGACGTATAACTTATACTTTGACACATAATTGATAGAGTCCTAGCACGAATTCAAACGCACCAACATTCGAAGATTATGTCAAACCTTTAATCGGTCCACTAATTCAGGACAGTCCAGATTGTAGAAATTTAGATTAACGACAAGTTGAGGTGTTCTTAAGCATTGGTTATCAAAACTCCCACCAGTTCATGAAAGGACACAAGTCTTCTTTACTAATTAATGATAAGTATGATCCAAAATTCTCCTCACTGCTATGTCACTAAGCATTATGACACAATTCATTATTAGTTACGCAAATGGTAACAAGATTGCACTCCCTTTTTAATTCTTACTTTGCTGATTATATTGGACTGGCCTAAGTCCAAAAAACCACAAACAGAAGACCTTTCTTCCAATGTTTTGTTGGTAGTAGAGTGTAGTATTATTAGAGGTAATAGGAGATGACAAAAAATGATGAAACAGAAGATGAAAGTTTAATGAATGGGAAAATAAGTAGAGAAAAAGATTTTAAAAAAGAGAAACCTGTTCCGATTTGACTGCGGTATCGTGAAATAATTTAGATATACTCGTATGACAAGTAAGTGTAAACTTACTAAAGGTACGAGCAAGTCGGAAACCAGATGGCGAAAGATCCACTAGCCCATAACAGAACAGTTCCGCGTAGTACTTTGACCAAGTATTTTCTCGTATTTTGAACTGCCTTGCTCAAAACTGCGCTTGATGCTCAGAGATATATGATGGTATATACATATGGTACATGTGATGATGCTGACGTAAAGTTTACCTATAATTATTTGCGAATCAACGATGACTTATAGGTTCGTGAAGCTTTAATCGATTAATTAAATCATTACAAAACCCAATTGCAACGGGAATTTTATCTCGACCAACCTATGCGATAATCGATACCGTTATCGCCAGGCGACGCCATTTCATTAATACTTGAATTTAAAATTTAGACACTGATTTGTTTTTCCAAAATAAAAATAAAAATACAACTTTTGCTTTTTATCGTTTGATACACGGACAAAGGGTTTGTTTTGAAAACACCTGATGATATAATAATACGTCAAGTAATTCTAGTTAATTAGGCTATATATGTATATATTAAAACTGTCTTAAATTGAGAATAAGATACAAAGAAATACCTCGTACTTAAACATAAAAAATAATTTCTGAGCAAAAGACTCCAGTTAAAACAGAATTCTTTAAAAAGCATTCATGAACAAAGCAAATAAAAGTAAAACGATTTCACACAATGTTAATTTATGACACATAGTCAAGCGTTGTAATCGCTGAAGGTCGAGCGATATATACAGTTAATATCTATAGCGAATTCCATCGTAAGGAGGCTTTACATTGACGCCAGATGATTTTACTGATGTGTTCATTGAACAATATCAAATTGACTTTTAAGGTTCGGTCAAATTGATTGCAAAATCAAGGATATTTAATCTCCAGCAACATATGTATGTCAGGTGGTAATAGTAAAACTGAATTTTATGCTTTACTCTTGACATCATATTTGTCTTAAGACTTTTTTGCAGACACTGTGTAGTGTGATATCACTGTATTACGAGTTATTCTGCTAGCAGTAATGTGTATGCAATACTATGTTCCAGTTATGCAATGATGCTAGCGTAATTTTTAGTCGTAACCGGTCAAAGAGAGCATCTTACGTCCCATGCTCATAGGTGCAGCGCAGAGTGAAGTAGGTTCTGTGTGGAACTGTATTGTTATGGGCAGACGATCACCATCAGGTGCATGACATGCTCGTCTTTTCACTTTATCTCAATAAAAAAGCAGTATTTGACCATTCATTAGATTTTGTCATTATGTACTTTAAGTTCATGATAATTCAGTGGAGAAAAGTTTCAAAACTACTTTATAAAGTATTATTTTATTATGCGACTTTTAAGTTTTAAAACAGAGGTCGGTTGAATATCGGCCGTATGCCGGATGTTTGAAATAAAATAATATCTGGTTTATACAAAACCTGACGTGAAAACGAAAATAGACATTTTACAGATCCACTTGGCGACTGATGCGATAAGATTGTGGTTCGTTTGTAACAAAAGAGTGTTTTTTGTAACAATGTTTCTAGTTACGTAACATTATTGAGATTTTAACCTTCGTAAGTATATAATATATTTATATAATATCTTACCAGATATAGAACGTATTCGGTTATTGTTTCAAACGGAATCCAATTATAATTTTTTGTATTAATCGAAAAAGTATAGCTGCCAATTGTGCAAATTGGTGTAAAACCCCGTAAAACAGTATTTAATTTTCATATCTATTTTATGTAATCATGGAGACAAGTCAGGTTGTGTACATTGCCTTAAAAGTTTCCAGTCACACCAAGACCGGGTAATACCAGATTTTACTAGCTTTTAATGTAGCAGCAGTGCCTTGACAGTTAATTCTACTACTAAATATATATTGGATACGTCAATATGTCTGTACATTTGACGTATCCACAGCTCACAATTGAATCTGCAAATTCACTACGGGCTCGATTTCCTTGTATACTTGGACGTCTCATTCTTAGCAGATTATTCAATAATTGTATATTTACATAACATAGATTGGCTAAAAAGAATGATAAACGACATAATTCACGACATAATGATTATAATAAATTATTTCAGCAGCTTTGAGTGTAGAATACACGAATCAATGGTTGCAGTCTAGACTTTGGCTGCTACAGTACCTAATATTTTTAACAATTTCAAACTTTTATGATCTCGATTGTAAGTTAGTCATAAGTATAGATTTTGTGATCATATTTTGTAAGCGTTGTTACTTGTAAAGGATGTTTTACAACAGCGATATATATATAAAGTATATTTAGTACTGGTATGTGTGTATGCAGGCGCCTAAGGAAATCGAGTATTTACCATTGAACGTAATTAGGAATTGGATTAAAAACGTGAGAACCATGCGTACCGAATTATAACAGGTGATTTAGATAAGCCCGTGATCGATGCACATACGTAACTAATTAGTTTTGATACCAAATCAATATCGAGTTATGTTGGACGCAGTTCGATAACAAAGGTTTAATGTAGCCGTGACGTGAAAATGTGGAGACAATATTTATTCAAGAATGTACAAAACAATGTGTATTACCGTAAACAACATTTGCGGTACTAAACAACTTGAATATATCTTTGAGAGTATGAGAGTATTTTCTGTTCTTAATGTAGCTGTAATAACATATTTTGTTAACATTCAATTCATTGGCATAGCTTGATTTAAAGTCATAACATTACTTACAATTACAGATTCATATAAAAATTAATTGCCATTGGAATCTAAACTCGAAGGTTTTTATCGATTTATTTCCATAAGTTATATATTTATATTTAATAGAAAACGAAAAAGTGAGAGTTATTTTTTTTTATTTCATTACATAATCTGTTGTAAAAATTCTGGTGGAACCAGCATGTATTGCTGCAAATTTCCAGAATTGTTAAATATTTAATTGAGACATTATTTGTGCCGGTAAATTTCAGACTGATTCGTCATCTATTTGCATGTCCTAATGCTCTGATTTCCCTCCACAATCACGTCCCCACATCGCCATATAATGATAACTCTCTTGACGTAAATCAAAAACGTAATCATGGAAATGATTATTCAGCGACAGTGTAAACATCGAGCTATCAACTTAAGACTTGGTTTATTTGCGCGTCGTGGCGCTTATTACAGGTACCTGTGCTGTACAATCAAAATTCTTCATGCATCGCCTAAATATTTGACGACTGGCCTATCGCGAGATTTTCTCTTATGGCGAGGCTAAGACGATAGGGCGTTATCTTAACTATCAGGGACGTGTCGCTTTACATCATCATTCATCATCCGAGCGCGTTGACGTGATTTGAATGGGTTTTCGTCGCCGAAATGTGCCATTTCGATAACGCCTGTCGCTAACAGCGCTCCTGTTATGTTAACTCTTTCTTACATAACATCGTTACGTAACTTTTCAGCATCAGTCTTAGCGTCAGCGTCAGTATTTGTTTAATTAGCCTTAACAACAATATAACATTCATCGTTCGAATCGCTTATCGGGCCAACATACGCTCCAATTTCGGTCGCTATTTTAGTGTTTGTCGAGTTTTCCATCTACGCGATTGCGATATCGCTTTTATCATAGTCTTCGTCTTGTGTTAGATACTCTTGTAAATTTACACAACACGACGGCAGCTGATTCTTCGTGACAGTCAACGCTCTTGGATGGCCGCCATCTGCCGTCATCTTGATTGAGTTCGAGTTTTATTGAAAACTAGAGGCAAGCGTCCATCGGTCGCCGTATCGCGTAATCTGTTTAACGTACACAACCCTAATCGATATTCAATCACTGAACTGATAAAATTTTCAACAGCTAATCGTCCGGAATCCACTTCGTGGATCGATTGAGTGCTTCGGAGTGTTGTCGCAGTGCTGTGGCAGATGGACAAGTGTTGTTAACAAGTGTTTCGGATAAAATAGCGATGTGTTCGTTTAGTGCGAGTGGACCGAAAGTGTGAAAATGTCCGTGAGGTGACGATAGGACCGGCCATCCGGCTGTAGTGGTAGAAGTACAGAAACATTCCTCTATTAAAAATTCTTACCCAGGGCCCGACGGACAGCAGTAAGGACTTATGCAAAATGACCAAGGGCCCTCGGAAAGTGAAACTAGTCATTGTAGTCAACAATAAGAAAGAGTAAGTATTGCTATTATATTTTTTTTTTCTTCATTTTTTTATAATAAGAAAACTAGATCTAAAGAGAGAGAAAGAAACTAGTGAGGTGGCTACGAAAACTTAGACACAGGAATTAAAAAAGAAATGTTCACTAAATCAAGATTGACTAGATCGAATTCGATTGCTCTTCTTTTAACATATATTTTGATGTAATTTGTTTGTCATTCATAAAATCCATTATTATCAATTTATTTACATTCTACCTATTGTCACAATTTAAAGTCTTATTATGTTACCTAGAAAAATCAAGACATCAATATCTTCTCCGTATTCTATAATATTGTTTTCGTATCAAGCTAGTTCATTCCATTGAAGACTTTGTCGTAGTAAATTCAGTCACATTAATTTCAGTAAACAAATAAACTAATCTGTATGTAATTGTCGATAGTTGGTAAAGACTACGAAATCTTAGTCAACGGGTCCGTTGAGAAATTCTGTAAATATAATATGTTTAAAGACGCAAGGGATTTAATCATTTTTTTTTATTTCGAAATAAATATGATAAATATTTATAGTGTAAGAGAACAGTATTAACCTGTTAACCGGGCGAGACGTATATATACGTACAACGTAAACAGTAGCGCGTACGGGGAGGACGTATTCATACGTCCTCAAAATATATGTTGCTCCCTGAGACAGGTAGGTTATTTTAAGCATAAATAAAAAATAATAATATGAAGACAAGTACTCCGGGAGTGACATACTGACACGTCCTAATGTAAGTGCGAGCCTGCTGTAATGTGCGTCATTCAAAACAGAACACCCCGGTTAACAGGTTAAGGATTGCACATTTCCAGATATGTGAAGAGGCAGGCATCATATGTATACAAGCCCATCCATGTCCTCAGATCAATGGGAAAAATCTATGATCGCATAATCATGGCTCTGATAAATGCATCCAAACTGGCAATTTGGCTTTAGAGCTGGACACCAGTTTTCTTTACATCACATGCACATACTCAAACTAAAGCACACAAATAGTAATCATGGATGGCATATTGTCATTAGACTATAGTACAAATAGGTGTGTGTAGTACAGGGTATGATTTTGGGTTGATTACTGTTCTTGGTTAAAAAAAAATCACAAATAGTTTTGTTTGCAAATGATGTCTTATTATTAAACAGTAAGGGCAACACTAAAAAAAGCAAATAAAGTACTAAAACTGTGTGTGCAAATATTCTACTCCTCGACATTAGCAAAACTAAACTGGTCTGGTCACATATTAGTGATAAGAGCCTTTATGAATTCTATACCTTTTTCGAAGTCACTGGACTATGGATCCTCTCTTCAGACCACTAATTTATAGTATTGTCCTTTGTTTGGAACATGTCTTAAATATTTTAGACATTTTTTATTAGAAATCAATAATGGATGTTGCTATAGTAAGTTTATGTGTTCATATTACTCATCAAAGTATAAGTTTCCCTCTACATTTTTCTAGTTATATGATAGTATTTTTGTTGACTTAAATGACAGTTATTTTTCTCATTTAAAAATATAGGAATTCAGCAAAATAAGTTAAACTGGTATTTTAAGCTACATGTCAGAAAGTTTGTCAAAAAAATATATATAATTTATTGTGAAATATTTAAATTGTTTCTATAAAAAAATCATATTTGCTTATAAAGTATGTTAAGAATATGTGTCTCAAATTAATAATAAAAAAATGTTATTTACACAAAATAAATACCAGCCACGTAGTTTTAAATAAAAGAATCAGTATTTCATTTAATATTTTTATTAGGTAAATTTGGTATGTCTCCGCATATACATATAAAAATATTAAATGCTTTCCATATTTGTGGGTAAGTAGAATGTCATGTGTGGGAAATATTTACACACTCTTTCAAAGAGCTGTGATGTGATTGAACAGTGATATGGAGTCATGTAACATCGATATTTAATTTAGGTATGTACAATAATGCAAAACTGTTTACAATCTCATATAAGTATCCAAAAAATACTCTTAAAGTCATTCAAGTTCAACTTCAAGGACATGATTTCTGAATTCCGTACAGTAGTGTTCATAGAGATTCCAGAAGATCCTTAATAATGTTGCCGATTCTTTAAATATTATATACATAAACATTAATATGCAATTTATAGTTACCAACATTTAAACACATATTATAACATTTATGTATACAATCATAAGCCTCAATTAAATTATATCACTTTTGTTCTACAAGGAAATACTGTTCAATGTAATTATAAAATTTACATGTTAAACTTAATTTTTAATAGTTACATAGATTGTAAAAAAATCATATCGAAAATTAATATAAAAGTGTTAATCTCAAATCACACATACCAAATACATTTTTTTTACTTAAATCTAACATAACATCTTTCATTAAATTCAATCAAATAATTTACAACAACAAATATGGTTGTAGGCTTTAACAAACAATAGTGAGTCATCTATTTTCTATGTATTAAGACTAATATTTTGTCTATAATACTTTTTTCAACAAATAGAAAAATTCTTCATTGAAAACATCAGTCTAAGGCAGTGATAACATACTTGATCGTACAACAATGTTGAAAAAGATTTTACATTACGTATTATCAGAGTGAAAAGAATCTATAGTAAATAAAATTAAGGAAAAAAGGGGAAAATTATGACTGGTTGTTGAGATTCATCGTCCAGCATTCGATACTGCAGGAAAAACCTTTCATAAGAATGTCAAAGCTGTATAATACTTTTGATAAGCCTTGTTCATTTGGCACTGTAATTTTCTTTAATTTGACATTCGTTCAGTACTGGGCCTCACCAGTCATTTTTTATTTGTGTTATCACATTCTCATAAGGTACGAAATATCATGTCTCAACACTGCTTCTCACATTATAGGTATGCTTAACGTTAAAACCATAATCCCATCATGTCTTATTATTTTTAATATGTAAGAAATAATTGTCAGTAGATATCATATTGTTCAAACAATTTGTACTTGTTTACGAGCAAAACACATATTATCAATGTTTTGTTTTGAATCAAGAAAAATATTAATTATTATTGTTATACTTTTCTCTATTATGGGAGAAGCTGCATTGCGATTTCCGTGAGTATTTGAAAATCAATAGTATTTTAAAAGGCATATTGAGAAAAAAAATTATCTGTGCACTGGCTCTAGCCTTAACATACCTTGAAACCTTAAAGTTACCCTGTGTAACTTTCCATCTCATTTTACAATATCTTCTAAATTAAACAAAGCGTAATTACTAACCTAAACATACATCTTATGTCTTCATTATAATTTCAACATTATCATAAACACATGAATTCACATCAAGGCAAAATAACATTTACAATTACATTAACATTTTTTGTTACTTATCGGGCAATCTTTATTTTAGCGAAACACACAAAAAGTTGAATACAAAAATTCAACATTAAAGTGGCGGAAAACATAATTTACAATAACGTTTTTCTGGCAACAAGCAGCGGAAAGGAGAGATATCAATCTCTTTATTTTCACAAAGTAAAAGAATGTTAATTTAATATTCAACCAACAATACTTCTAAAAAGACAGTAATATTATGTCACTTAAGTAATAATCGATTATTATTTACATTCAAAAATATTTTTTTGTTGTCTCAAGATATTATTTTTCCCATGTCATTTTTGAAATGACATTACAAAGCTGGGTATCGAGATGTTTTTAGAATATTAAATTTCCTATTTAACCCATTCGAAACCAATTGCACATTGTGTGTTCAATGCATTTCCGAGACAAAAAGACCGACTTGCACACCGTGGGTGCAATCTTGAATTGCAATTATTAATCAGTATAGAAGAAGCGGCCGTTACAATCAAAACAAGGCTGGCTTGAACAAAAAAAGGGTCCGTGTACTTATGTACGGGCGTGAGAAGTTATACTTCTTTGGCATCATTAAATAATTTATATCAATAAATAATACATACGGATAGATAACCTCAA